>JAFFZH010009653.1:544-43055 GCA_018420115.1 Euura saliciscinereae | reverse complement strand
AGCTACGAATAATTATCCTTTTCACTTCCCTTTTTCTCGTTCATCAAACTTTATCAAAGTCTCTCAGTGTGTTCGGAGATAATCCACTTTTTATCATTGTCGCAGTGATCGAAATGGTTGGTACAAAAAAGAGATTGCTGGCCGGAACAGGATGTCATTTGTTCTTCGCATTGGGCTACATCTTCATCCCTGGATTGTCGTACTTCATCACAAACTGGCGGACTTTGCAAATCGTTTTTACCCTTCCCAGTGTTCTATTTCTCTCATACTGGTGGTGAGATTCTCACAAGCAGATTCAATATTGAATTCGTTTTTACGAACAATATTATATTCGACCGTATAGGTTGATTCCTGAATCCGCTAGATGGCTTCTGACCAAAGGGCGTCTGCACGAGGCAAAACGTTTACTGAAAAACTCATTTTTAGTAAACGGTGTAGAATTGTCTGGAGATAAGCTGGATTATTTACTGAGCATCGACAGCGAGACCAAAAAGCCAGACGTCAAACAGCCCTCGATGTTCGATCTTGTCAGATATCCAAACATGAGAAAAAAGAATTTGGTGCTTTTCTTCACATGGTAAGCGTTCTCGTTGTTTCCATTAATCGCAATTCAGTTTGTCCCCTCATCGACACATATATGTGCCTCAGGTTCGTCACCAGTAGCACATACTACGGATTGTCTTGGAACACTTCGAATCTCGGAGGCAACAATTACGTGAATTTTGTAATTGCTGCCGCTGTCGAAGTACCAGCTCATCTGTTCCTATTATTGACCCTGGACAGATGGGGAAGGAAAATGATCGTATGCGGGTCTATGTTACTTGCCGGGACGTCGTTGGTTTGTACGATATTTGTTCCCGCTGGTGAGTATAGATTTCGAGCGATCAACATCAACTGGACTGAATTATGAATATTATGACAATGACTGGATAATTATTGCAGATTTACCGTGGCTCGTGGTGTTCTTATCAATGTTTGGAAAACTCGCCATCACAGCCTCGTATGGAGCCGTGTACGTGTTCACTGTAGAACAATATCCCACCGCAATCAGGAATGTCGGACTCGGAGCTTGCTCCACTTCTTCCAAAATTGGCGGAATCGTCGCACCATTTATCAATCACTTGGTCAGTTTCATCGGCAAAAGTCTGTTCAATTTGCGATACACTCGAATTGATGACATTCGATTATCATTTGCAGGCAGAACTTTGGCCGCCATTGCCACTCGTCGTTTTTGGATCCTGTTCGCTGATTTCCGGTCTGCTGTCATTGCTGCTACCGGAAACATTGAACGCAAAATTACCCGAGTCTATGGAAGACGGAGAGCGGTTTGGAAAGTACGTTGGGATTCGAAGCTTTTTCTCATTTTTAAATTTTCTATAATGACGAAAGATTTTCACAGATATTCATATATGTTTCAGGAACATCGAAGGAGACATCGAAAAATGGAATGATGCTGACATTGTCAAACCGTTGACAGCTTCGAAAAATTGAAGGGGGATGAAGGGGGTTGACATAAAATGGTTAAATTTTAATTATACCATAATACAATATAGAAGAAAATCAAATTGGCATGAGTTCAGATCTTCCAAATGATTATAGATTTATACTTCCATGATTTTCATTGGGTCAGTCAGGTTGGGTTTCCCGACGATTGGTCAAAGTACTAATGATTTCAATTTCAGACAGTTTCCATTGAATAAAAAAAAAAAATCTGACCTTCGTTTCCACAACTAATAGTTACTGTATACTGCATCAAAAATTGGTGACCTGCTACCTTAGTACCTGTGACGATGAATAATTTTTTACACGTTGAATAAGAAAGGCTCGATGTTGCCAAAACTAATTAAATCTGTGTGAAGTTATACACATTTATGCAGATGCTGAATAAGAGTCGAATAACTAGAGATAGGTACAGGCAAATGTAATATGTATATGGATTATTATAGGTACCTGCTACTATACAAATAAAGAATCATATTTCGAGGACGCATTTACTCAATGTCAAATTAAATAACGATTCAACTATTGGGATGTTTAATTACGTATCGATACGCGCCATCTGGATAAACTACTGAGAGTGGATCGTTTTTACTGACGCTAACGATCAGTGGTTCGAATTTTGACACCAGGTGAAACCACACCTTTATCAAAGATCCCAATACAGTGATAAATTATCTATCTATCTATCTATATCTATATTTTATATTATATATCTGTATATTTTCTTTTTCTATGTATCTATAAAGGAACCGTCTGATCTAGAAACTTGAAATATTGAGCAACATGTTCCGTTCCCTTCGTAAGCCACCCACTGAGAAGCGATTTTTCGAAATTTGTGCCCGAAAGGGATTAAAAGGGGTGAAACATGTTCTCGCGGATTCATCGATATCTCCTCGGTCCAATGAGATATTGACTCCGTTTTTACTTCGAATGGTTGCTCATTCAAATACCTGAAAAGTAGTTTGAGCATTTTGTAAAATTCGACTCCTGAGGGAATGAAAAGTGGTGGAACCAATTTTTGAAGCGCGCAGCGCCGAACAGCGAGGCGCGAAGCGCACGGGGGCAGGACCCCTACACTAGAATATATTACAAAACTGGTCCATTTATTTGATTATACGAATTGGGGACCGTTCATAAATTACGTACTCATGCTTAGGGTGGGGGATGGGGGGGAGCGGGAGGGGGAAGTAACTCGAGATTTGAGTGACACATCAGTTCTTGGGTTGAAATAATTCATTCGATTCAAAATAATTCATTTAATTCCGAGTAATTCAACCTCGAATTCAACCCAATTCAATGTAATCCAGAGACTCGGTAGAGTCTCGCGCCAAGTACATTAAAAAAAAAATTTAATTAGTGATGTGATAAAAATTGGGAGGAAAAGTTCTGAAAAAAAATGTTTACGAAAAAAAATGAAGGGAGTGGTACTTGGCGGGCCATCATAGCAATTGATGAAAATGTCACGTAAATATTCGACCTAATACTCTTTCATCTACCCCACATCTGGCCCGCCGAGTACCACTCCCTACATTTTTTTTCGTAAAAATTTTTTTTTTCAGAACTTTTCCTCCCAATTTTTAATTATTTGAGAAACCAGATTGGTTTAATTTTATTGTTAATTCTTGTGCTTGGTAGTTGTATCTGATTTCAAACTTTTCATAGAAAGAACGTTTGAAAGACGACTTTTGTTAAAACTAATTTTTGTTAAGGAGTATTTTTGGAGGAAGACTTTTTGTTGGTAGATTTTTTGGGGGAAACCACATTAATGTACTTGGCGACGGTTTTTGCTCCAGAGGTTTTCGATTTATCTTTGCGTTTCATGAGTTTTTACAACTATTTGAAGAAATCATGAAAAATAAAAAAATAAAAAAATTGGCGGATACGCACTACTGATTTTATCTGCGAATATTTTTTATCAAATTTTTAGAAACGGTCGTTTTTTCAATTTATTTTCGCGTTTCAGGTGTTTTCACGACTTTTCTGTTGAGGGGTGAAAAAGAAATGGCGGATACGACCTTCTGCTTTTACCATTTTTTTTTATTTTCCTCAAAAGTTGAAATGAAAGAATGACGTATCCGCCCAACATACGACCTTTTGCATTTACATTTTCCGATCTCGTAATTTCAATCGATCTAATACGTTACAACCTGACTCGATTCGATCGATATCTTCAACGGATTAAATCATGCCGAGTGATAGAGTCTCTCCTTATAACGTTTTGATCATTTTTAGAGCGAATGGCGAAAAAAATAGATATTTATGTGGCATGCGAAGAAAGTAACTGTTTATTCGGCAAGGTTATGTTTTTCGTACGAGCCGTTGGGTTTACCTGGCGAGCCGAAGATGAGCCTTGTAAAGCAACGGCTCGTACGAAAAACATAACCTTGCTGAACAGTTACTTTCTGCGCGCGCCCCATACAATATTTTTTGCGGAAAAGGCATTAATAGTCACTTTGACGCCAGTTGAGTTCCGCACGAACTGCGTATAGGAGCTGCTGTAAAAGGTAGTAGAGAGGGGGTAACCTGCGGTATAAAGACGTTATTCCGCAACTTTGACATGCGCATTTCGAACTGCGCATCAAAGATGCGGAATAAAGACTTTATACCGCAACTTTGAACTTAACGGTATAAAGTGCCACTTGCCGGAACGAAAACAGGCGTCAAAAAGTGACTTTTTAATGCCTGTGCCGTAAAAAAAAAAATTATACGACCTTCCGCCACCAAAATCGTGTTTTCGGCGCTTACGACCTTATGTCATTAGACACGCGACATTATTTGATTGATCTTAGCTGCTTGGATAGCGTAACAATGAATCGTCAGTAATCTGGTGCTTGAAATTCACGTTAGTTCGATTTTCTTGGAGACTCACTGTCATTATGTACATATGGCACACAAAACTTGAAGTCAAATTTCATTCCGACGCGTGACATTTCGGCCCACGAGAAAGGTGACGCACGACATTTCGACACAGGAGAAAAGTGACATAGGGGAGACCGGGGCTAGTTGTCACACTTTTTACTCCCTGATTTTTAGAATTTTTACAAATTTTTTTTTCGCAAATCTTGAGATGGGGCATTGTAGATGCATCCTTTGCGCACCTACAGAAAATTTTTGGTTATTCTAAAGCAAGTCTGAGTAGGTTTCTTCGAATTTTCAAAAAAATTCGCGGAGTGTGACAGCTTGCCCCGAGGCGGGGTAAGTTGTCACAGACTCCGGGGTAAGTTGTCCCGAGTATTTTAAATGGCGAAAACGGGTTTCATTGTATTGTCTCCTGGAAACCACGAAACAGTCAACCTAGACTCCGAACACCCCACAAACCATGCGAAATCCCAACCAGACTCCGAGAATCTTGAGAAAGTTGACCTCACCTCAAAAAACCATGGTCAAGTCAAAATGGGGTGAGTTTTTACACGTGACAACTTGCCCCAATAATTTTGTGACAACCTGCCCCAACCCGCTATTTTGTTTAAAAATTTGCACATCTTGCTGACCCGCCATTCAAATATCAACAATATGTACATCAAATGAAAGCGTTAGGAATAACCTTTCCTAATATCGTGTAGCGAAATTTCTCAAGACAGTCTAGAAAATGAGAAAAAACATATTAGAAGATGGAAAATAATTACTTTTCAGGTCCGATTTCAGTTTATCGATCACTGCGAGGCCGAATATGATGCGATATTCAATTGAACGACATCAGTTTGTTTCAAACATCGAACTACAACTTTGATCTATAGCACCGTTCGATCTGTTATCAAGCGGTGGAGATATGGACACTGTGACAACTAACCCGTGTGACAACTAGCCCCGGTCTCCCCTACGACATTTCGGCACACGGTACAAACGGCGCACGATGCAAACGCGAGTAAATATTTGGTATTGTCTGTAGAACTTCGCCACAGTGCCCTTTCCTCCAAAATTTTTCACAAACTTTGGAAGAACATTGATTTATATGGAATTTTTGTTTTTTTTTTAATCGAAGTGGCTATATAGACAGACAAAAGTTTGGCCAGCCACTGAAGGTTAGAAAAAGTTAGGCCAGCCAATCATACAACACACACACACATGATGTGCGAGTATTTTGTGGGATGTTTGTACCGTGTGCCGAAATGTCGTATGTCACTTTTCTCGTGTGCCGAAATGTCGTGCGTCACTTTTCTCGTGCGCCGAAATGTCACGCATCGGGAAAATTAAGCCTGAAATTTGACTTCAAGTTTTGTGTGTCATATGTCTCGTGTGTCGAAGTAGCGTGCGCCACTTGGATTGGTGTGTCAATTTTCCGTGCGTCATTTTTCAGTGTGCCATTGCACCGTGTGTCAAATTTCGGTGCGCCATGACTACTGTGCGTCATTAGTTTGTGCGCCAATAATACCATCTCGAATTCTCGAAGAGCTGAACCTGGAGATATCATGCGATCGATCATAGGTATATATAATCAGAAGAATCAAAGACACCGTGAATCGTTCTCACATCGCGATTCATTTCTGGACCCATAGTGAAATGTTCTGTGTATATGATTTCGCGAAGACAGCCTTCAGCTGATGCTAATTCAAATCTGCAATGTTTAAAGTTCCATCCCGCTAGGAACATTATCCACTCGATTATCCATGAATCTTTGGTCCATTATTAAAGATTCGATTGGTAGAGTTGTAGCTTCAAACAGACACGGAACCAAGAATAAACTGAGGATAAATTGGGCATAAACTATGAAAAAACGATAAACATAATTTTCTATAAATAATGAACGAGTTCACGGGTTACGATGCCCTCAATAATCGAACGTCTGCACTACGGATACCTATATAATCGTTAAGACTATCCTAAATCAGAAGAAAACGCTTTCACACGAATATCCTCAACAGATGTAAAGGATTCAAGGGACGCTGCACTCGATTGTTGCCGGCATTCAGATGTCTCCGAATATCCAAGTCCACGGAAGTAAAACGCGAAATACAGCTTCTTGGCGAAATTTTACACGTGATTCCGTACAGATACGTCGGAAAATATTTTCGAGTTACTCGAAAATGGAGGAATGACATGGTTTCTACGAGATGAATATCTGACTTCGTAAAAACCATGCCATTCCTTCATTTCGTAGTAGTTTCAAAATATTTTTCCACGTATCTGTGCAGAATCATTTGTAGAATTCCGCTAAGAATTTGTTTTTTCGCGATTTATCTACTTCCGTGTACTTGATATTCGGAGATATCTTAATGTCGGTAACAATCGAGTGCAGCACGCCCATTGACCATCTCCTTTTTACAGTGAATGGGGTACGGAAAAATCGAGGCTACATGTACCGAAGAATTGCACTTGATAATTGGAACCACGCGTTCGTTCCCATGTAGACTATGTATGTACAACCCAATTATTTCAAAGGTTGATTTAATCGTTCATTTATATATGCTGATGAATCCGACAACTAACAATGACAATTGTCTCAAATATTCAATTTTAGGATCCCGCATGTACAATACACAAAGTGAAATAGCTATTTTTCAGAAGTAGATTCTATGATTGCTTTTATAGTCGACAAAACGTGGTTTCGACGAGAAATCTCTGAAATTGACTAATTTCAAGGTAAAAAGCGTTCATTAAATTGTTGTGGAATTTCTATCCCACGAACAACTGTCCGTTGAATCTTCGTTTTTGTATTTTGGCCAAGTCGAATATCCGGTCTAGAAAATTAAGGTGTTTTTGCCTCTCCAAACATTGTTACACTCCTGAAGTCACACCGAAGGGTTGTTAAATTACACCCTGGTGAAGTAGAGCTATACGAGCTAGATGCGAAGGGTGAAGTGAAGCTTTTGTCAGGTTAATTACAAGGAGCCTCATCGCCGTAGAAGAGGACAATACTTTTTCCAGTCGTTTGTGAATGGGCTCTCGCGAGCGACCGTATATTTTTTCCGGAGCTGCAGAATTGCTTTAACATCAAAACGTTGCTCCTCTCATTTCTATATTTGTTTTCCGAACCGCGAAAACAACGTTTCTGCAATTACTCCAAGTCTGAATAAATTTTCTCTCGACTATCAGGCAGAGGGCGAGTTCGAAGGTAAAAAAAATAGAAGTAAAAAAAAATCTAGGAGTCTTCCGCATAGACGATTAATCGATCAATCCTACTCTGGTTCAATTTGAAACGATAACTTGACCCCTAGTTCAGGGTCTAGGAATGAATAACGGCTTTCGTTATAGGCGACCATTAGTCGGCCTGTTTTATTACCACACGTTCGATATTCTCTCGTGACAAATGCTTATTAAAATCGAGTTTCGAGACGGATTGTACCTAGTAGGAAAAAAACATAGTTTAAATTGCGATTTCAAAAGTAGAAGTGTAAAATCTATGAAAAAGTTAACCGTACCCAGAACCGTTTGCGAGTTCAGAAAATTGATTCTCACTATACGGCTATAACTGGGCAGGAAGATGTGAAGTCAAAAACTGCTGTAACTTTTTAGTAAGTTTCACCGCACTTTCAAACAAGTTTGAAATAAACTGTAGAAAAAAAGGGTGATTTAATTTTCACAAAAAACGAAAACAAGGAAAAAAAGGTTTCGAGATTAAAATTAGCCACATTGTCGTTTCTGAACAGTAATTAAAATAATCAGAGTGCAAATAATGGGATAATTATTTGCGTATTAATTGAGACACGCTCTTTGAAGTATTCGTTAGAGGCTTCGAGTATCTAATAATAATTACATCGTTTTGCAGAATCGCACTCCGGAGAGCCCCGATCCAATTAGATTCTCTGATTGACTTGAATTATCTCTACCAGCCACAGAATTGCGGCAAGGTCCAAACATTATAGAATTTAATACACTTTACTTCGTTCTTAATATCATCAGGTTTACGAGATCAGAGCGATAATTACGTTTGCCACGAGTCTTTATTGACCGTTGCAACCGCTAATTTGGGTGACTAATTAAAAATGTCTACTAAAAACAAAAAAGATGACTCAGTTCTTTTTCGCTATCAACACTTTTTACTTTCCCTCATCGTCACTTTTAAGTTCAGTGAAAAATCTGATAGTCTGTGTTCTTCTTTCTCATTCGCATAAACGAAATTCCTTCAACTCTGTCAGTTTGTTCCCAAACTGGATAAATTCCGTATGCGAATTCGAGGAAAATATTTATTCTGTCTTTCAAATTTGCATGGATAGTATCCTCGCTCCTCCAAACAAAACTTATTCCGCGATCTTAATACCAAAAAGACTGACTTGGTTTTTAGACTGACGTACCTAAAAGACAGTTTTTCTCAAACAAAGCTATCAGACAGTCGAAAAAACGTAATAAATCATTTTGCAATTGTGTGTAAGAAAAAAATCTGCGGAATATTTGATCGACAAAGTTTCTTCTGTAGTGCGGCAGAAATGAGTGACTTCACTACAGTGAGCTCTTGGCTTTTCACAATTAATACAGGATATGGTAGCTACTAACACAAACACGGAATAATATATGAGCACCGGCAACATAAGCACTAGGCTCTTGGCTCTGGTAATGTTTTACAACCAGGTGTTTTTTTCACTTATCCTCAGAGGAATAAACCCGGATACTGGGTACGTATATTATGAACGTATGTATGCTTCAATATAACACATCGTCATCCATAATGGGCAGGTGAAAAGGGATACAGACGCGTCGGGAAACGTCTGAATCCATCATCAAAGCGAATGATGCTGAATAATTATCACTTCGCGGTGAAATTTCACGATAAACGCCTGAGGTTCACAGTTTGCTTCGGAAGGATAGTTAATCCTCATCATTTTCAAGGAAATGATCAAGTTTTCAAAAATGCATTCATTGATTCAAAAACAACAAAATGAATTTTTCATATATATGTGAGAGTCTGCCTTTTCTCATTGACAAACATGAATAGAGGCAGCAGAGTGGAAATTGGCTGAGGCATCGATTTTACTGTCACAAAAATGTCCATGCAGTTTTTACAGCGAAATATTTCGGGTTAGGTTACATCGAGGCAATAAATGCGCTCAATTGCAGACTATCAACTCCTAACGACTTCGTATTCGCATATTTATGACCGTTTCCACGTATGTTTGTCGGTTATGACTGAGAATGGAAGATCTGATGGTGTTATTACCGAGGAATATCTACCGCCTCGACGTGCGAGTCACATCGATCCCAGTCTCATATCAACGAGGATAGAATTGCTTGATATTCATTCAAAGGTAAAAAGTCAGTCTGTACGATGATAAAAAAAATTGCAATCATGATAATGATCATACATTCGTCAAAACAGTGATGTTCGGGGTCTCTTATCCTCTCATGCATCTGTGAGCTCGAAGAAGGAAACGAGTCCTTCGAGTTTCGAGTAATATCTTTATTCGATAAACCGTAGAACTGGAGGGGATTTGCACGGGAAAAGAATAATCGGATATCGTACGTATCTCTGGAGAATAGTTGCGATGAAAAATTTTACCGCCACGTGTTGCATTTGTATCGATAAATCCTCCCACGATCCAATAAATATTGAATCTTGCATACCTTCGAGTTTGAACATCAGCTAGAAATATTCAAGCAGCGTGATTAGGTTATCGAAAACAAAACCATTCTTCAATAGAAAATGAAGTACTCAGAGTTGGACCGGTCCAAGTATTTTCAAGTTCGCTAATTTACCCTTTTGGTGCGAGAGCCCCTAATCTTTCTGCTCAATGTAGCGTGTCTTTGGATTCGGGCTTTCAGAGACTCGGTGTCTGATGAGTGAGAGGCTGTTTTCAGATCTAGTTACAACCTGTTACAGTCTCAACGTTTCAACGGATTTTCAAGTAATTCTAAACCAATTTCACACGATTTCAATGCGATAGAATATAAGTGGTTTACGATGTCAACGAGTGAATAGCGCCTTGCTGATTAGGTTGAAGGTTGTAACGTTACATCGCATCTGAATAATTCGAATGGAATCTCCCATTTCAGGACTCGATCATTTCAAGACCAGCACAACGTGGTGTATAATTTTTTAATATTGATGAAAAAGCACGTGGCTTCGACAAGTCTAAAAGTTTTTCAATCCTGAAATGGTGATTTTTTGCACCAAGTACATTCATCACTACCGAAAACGAATTAATGCTCAGACACGTCAGGTGTCGACATTTTGTTGACGCATATTCGACCATCATACGCTAATTTAGAAATGAGACGAATCGCGTGCGAACGTGTTGCACGTCAGTTTGACGAACGCTGTGCGTGATAATTATAATGGGTGCAAAATTATCGATTCCCGAAGCACACGAATGTGATAAACCCTGCGGGAATCTGGATCATCGAATTTTGTCACCTCTCTAAAAGCGACATCATGTTTTTTACCCAAGTTCCCATGGATCGCGAACGTGACGAGCCGATCAATCATATGGATCCAGCTAAACTTCGGGATCACTGCACGTAGCGTTTTCCTATATCCTCCTTTTACTCGATTTAGTGTGATATCAAATCGACGTTTTATGTGATCGGAAGAAATTCTTACATAAATCCCCGACTCATGTGTCGATTTACGATGATCCTTAGAATAATACTTTGACAGGGTTTGAAAAAAATATCCTCGGATAAGATATGCGGAGTCAGTCGACGAGAAACCGACACTTTACCATTAATTTTCGATTGTATACCTATTTTATCGTAGTACGGATCTGGCTGAACGATTTCAAGTAATGATTCAACCAAGAGGACACATCAATCAAGTCTAAAGCTCGAAGGTCCCGATGGAACTCTGGGTGGAAGAGCGTAGTCTCTGCTGTAAATCAAGTCGCCTGGATTGAATGAGGGTTAGTAGGGCAGCGCATGTACCCCGCGACGAGAAGATCGCCGGGTGTAAGAATAACGGGGTTGATCTTCCATGTAGAAGTAACCGTGTAAACAGACGGGATGACGGGGATGTTCGGGACCCGAATATTTATCAACGGTAGGTGTATACCGATCCGAAAAGCTGTTTAAACTTTTTATGACGAAGAATTATGGACGGGGAGGAATTAAACGTGCAAATTAAACTGGTAGGACACGGAGGACTCTTCGCGAAACTCTAACAAACCGGACTTTTCGCTCGTTTGAATGTTTGCAATTTAGGGTAACGGTCAACCTTTCGCCAACCCAGGGATTTTAATGCCTCATAAATGGCGAGGGATTTTTTTCAATCTCTGTTCGTCAGAAGCAATCTTGCCGTTCATTTTCACTTTTTATCGCTAGTTTATTTTCTACGGTTCACTTCTTAATTAAATTGTACGCGAGACTGCGAACGGTGCGTTTAAAAAAAGTAAATAAAAATCGAAAACGGTTTAACGAACGGAATCGCAACAAGAAATAACATTATTGAACTCGTGGAAGTACTGCAGTAAGCTCCGTCGACGTCGGTATAACGAAGAATATATTTTTTCCACGGAATTCCATTCAACTGGGAAGCAAACGTAAAAACGAAATAAAATGCTTGCTTCGTATTGAATGGACAATAAATTCGGGAATAATAGAGAAAAACCAAGTTTGAGAATACAAAGCTCAATTTCGTCGATGAAAGCGGGATCGTCTCCGAAAAACCAGAACGAGGTGAACTAAAACAACAAAAAAACGATTTTTGGTGAATTTAAATCTGGCCAAAATGTCAAAATTTACATCAAAATGAACCGTTTTAGTGATTTTTCGAAAACGTTTCAATGGACTGAAGTCATATCCAGGAATCCTTCGGCGATATCCTTGATAATAGTGACATAAAGATTTATCATAAATTTCTAATCGATGGGATACCGTTTTTCTTCACGCTTTAAATGAAGCTTCTTGATTTGTTTCATCTCCATTCTTCACGAAATTATAATTTCCTAAAGCCGAATCAAACATTTATTCATTTTTATCCTGGTTGTACTTATGATTTCAATCGAAAATAAATCTGGATCAGAGACGTATCCAAGGCATTGACTTTCGTGCACGAAATCAATTGACGTTGGGAGATTGAAAATATGAAAACAATGATCCGGTGTCGATTGGTGTGCCTATCCGGCAGTCGGGGGAAAATCCATCGCTTGGAAAAGGATAAGATGTGAAATCCGTTTTTCAATAGAATTTCAATCTGGGTGGATTGCTTTCGTCGGCTGTTACGAAGGCTTTTCAAATTACTACTCTAGATGGGATGAGCAGCTTGTCTGAGATGATATAGACAAGATGATTCGAATGTAAAACCAAAGTAAGAGCTATTCAACCAGTACCTTCGCTTTTTCGACGATTTTGCAATCGACTAATTTGTTTTATATAGGTAAAGCGGTAAAAAGTCAATTATTTTTTTTTGCCAACCAAAAATTTGAATAAAATTATGGGTATCATGGAGAATCCGTGACGTAGATAAAAAATTCTTCCTTTTTTTGCTGAATATGAAAAAAGTCTCGGGTGGGATAATCCACGAGCCAATATATATATTTGGGGTGATGAAAAAATGGTATTGGCTCAAGTGGCGGCTCGTGCGTTCAAGCCGGTGGCTTTTTAAACCTCATCAAAATCGATCGTTATATTAATACGAGAGCCGCCCGAAAGCGTTTTGACATTTTCAGTCACGTAAATCGCTAAGGCCCTCGGAGAAGAAGCTCAGGTGTAGGGAGAAAACTTGATTGATTTGCCCCGCAAGCAGAATGGGCTCATCTGCTTCGCGGAATTTTGTGGCCCTATGCCCGAAATCTGATACGAATGTACGTTCTACACTGATAAAAAATCTCCACTATCTCGAATAGGTCACGAATCGGACACGAAATTATAGCATACGGCCAGATTGGACACAAGATTTTCCGGACACGGGAATTCTATTGGATCAAACTTTTTCCAACCTTTCTTGAGGCCACGGAACTCCTTGTGTACAGGATCATGCGCTCATCCGCATTTTTCTAACCTTTAGTAAACCTTTTCTAATTTTTTCTAACATTGGATAGAGTGCAGCTCTCACTTTCTCTAACCTTTACTAGAGTGCTTTAACTTCCTCTAACCTGGAGTACAGAGCTTTCGAACCGTTTCTAATCTATAGTAGATTGTTCTTACTTTTTCTAACCTTTAGCACGGCTTTCTAACTGCGTATAACCTTTATTGAAGTGTTTATAAGTTTTTATAACCCTAAATATAGAGTATTTTCATAACCTTTACCGAAGTGTTTCAATCAACTCTAACCTTTACTAGGTTGTTTCAACTTTCTATGACCTTCAGTAGAGCTTTAAAACAGTTTTCTACTTTTAGTAGAGTGTTATTACTTTTTCTAATGTTCAGCAGAGTTGTTTCAACTGTTTCTAACCCTTAGAAGAGTGTTTCAACTGCTTTTTATCCAACCAATCTTCACGCAACGAGCCTATTCGTCTTCTCTCCTCTTTTATCTTCGAAAATATCGTGTTCAAAAAACGTTGTGTCCGAAAAGACTGATATATCCAATCGGAAAGTATCTAAACCGACCATTGCCTGTACTGCCCTGCATGTAAAAGATTAAAACCTTCATCAGGACGAAAGACATGGAAAAATCAAAGTTCACAAGGATTCCCTACCGCCTCTCTAATCCGAGCCTGAAAGAATATTCAAGTCCTTGGGTATCAGGATTTTGTCTCAATCCCTCAGTCCTTGTACGCCTAAAAGGTGTCCTGCTAAGGCGACGCGGCTCAGTTTTTACGGCCCGCAAGTAGGCAGTCCTGGAGTCACCCTACTCCGTATCCTTCTGGGCAAGGCGTCATGTACACTTCCTTCGGGGGTTTAAATCCATTACACCCAATTTTTTCCTACTCGCTAGTGGCCACTGGGCCAGGACCCTTTAGAGTGTTTCTAGGGTCGGGTCTAATCATAGTGAATTAAGGCCCGAGGCTCAGCGCCGCAGTTTTTCCGAGGCGTCTAACGCGCTGAAATTTTTCTCAACCCTATTCACTGATAAAATAAATATGGCTCCGGGCTCTTTCGCCAAACCCGTACAGAACCATTTTTATGTCCCGTCCTCCTACATCGGGGCGAGTGGGCTCCCGCCCATTACTAGTAAGAGGACTCGGGGCGATCTAGGCAATTTCCTTCTCAAAACTTTTTTGGTCACTTCGTTTATGGCAGGATCAGCCGCACCTGGTACTTTTAACGGGACTCCTTCACCCGATGAGAATAGACTCGTCTCTTCTGCTGACTGATGGGAAGGAGTAGTTCGATGGCTCCATTGAGGAGACTCGAAAAACAGCGTCTGAACCCTCGAGACTTAATTCGTTCGCTCTTTGTTATGCTATCCTTGTATTTTACGCACAGAAATGTGGCTGGGTAGCCAGAAATTCTTCAACCGTAAGATTGGAGAAACTGAAAGGTCTGCGGGATGCTCAATATATCATCGCGGAATCGTCTGTATTAATAAACCGCGCGATTTAGCCCGAAGGGTTAGCCGCGGCATAAGGATCGATCTCGCTTCTCTGCGTCATTGGGTTTTCAATCGAGCAACGCGAACTCCGTATAGATTTGAAAAATGAATAATATATATAGGACAATATTTATTCCCCCGAAAACAAACCGCGACGACCGAAAGCTTCGATTGATTGCTTTTTTCCCTTCCCCCTAAAAATACAATAAATTTGAATGGTTCGGCTGAAGGAGTAAAAGAAAAGTGAATAGCTAATTCATGCTGTCTCAACGTGAACTCAAAGTGGCTCGCCAATCGCCTTTGGCAAGAACAAATTTTACCATACTCGGATGACATTAGCTTATAGCTTTATATACATGGGATTTTTACCAATAAAATGACGCAGCAGGCCTTATAGGCTCGCAGGACGATGTAATTAGAATACTGGATCCCCCTTCACAAATTTACGGCACTTGTCTACAAGCAAGTTACAGGACTTGGAAGGATTGGGAAATTAAATGCTTCCGTGTAAGCTGGCCTATCTTTTGCCAAACGACCAAGGTCTCGATCCATTATGACGTCATTTCCGGATGTGGACGTAACAACGGGACAATATTTACAGCAGTTTCACTTTCCTGGAAGTTAATCTCCCGAGCAGAGTAAAGAGAAAACACCATTCGTTGGAAATTAGCTTCGTTATATGCATAGAAGCTACATAACAGAGAAATTGTGCTGAACAAAAAAGCATTCATTTTTCCGTGCTGATGTTGGAATCAATTTATATTTGTTTCATTCACTACGACATAGAAATTGTTCTTTTTGAAGTGAAGAAAATAATCGAATTCGACACAAAATCAAGGAGAAAAATTTGATTGCGAACGAGTATTGAGAATTTTTAATTCTCAAGCGCTCTGTGACGTAACAGAGTAGCTGTCGACCGTAGCGCCACCATCCATGCATGACGTCATACGCTTGGCGCCAAATTCGAACGCTGTATAAAAAAGCTCGATCTATTCAGAAACTATAGCTGGAATGAGCAGAAATTTTTGATTGAATGCTATAAGTTTTTCATCAATGCTAATCATCTAATTTTTAACGTACAGTGAATCGACTTTTGATGACGCGGAGACCTTGAACAATTATCATTCCAAACATAGAGATTCTCGATGTTTATATTGGGGATGCGGTCCTTACGGACTTGACTAATTGCGACCTCATTCGCGTCGATAATAGTATTCTCTCTTCGATGATTGGCTATTGGGTTATGCAGCGGTTTAAACTGTGTTAAAGACTGCCTCGAAACGATGTTAACCGCCTCCTCCACTCGTCACTCTCTCATTTACTAATCAACCTGCAGTACCGATTCCACAAGAATAATATTCAGCGTTTATTCCGCGCTGCTTCGTAACCGCGCGAATCGAATCCCTTAAGCTCTTGAAATTTGATTTTTTATCTCTTTCAAACCGACGAATGAAATTTCATGATCCGGTTTCGGGATCGATTTCTAATCAACGGTTTTAGTTTAATTTGCAGAGGATCAAATCCATCGATTTCCACCTCTTTTATTCCCGCGTATAACCAGTCCTCAGTTTCAGAGTATTTACGCACGATCGGATTATGACATCTGAAATTGATTGAAATCCACCACTTGACTTCATCCCGTCAACACGACGAATGAATTCTGACCGGGTGGTTATGGATTTTTCGTTGATTTTTTTTTTCTTTTTTTTTTAATACTCAGTCTCCGTGTCACGTGCATGACCTACAAAAATTCCGAATGGAAGGAAGTTTTACCGGTTGTTTCACCTTTTTACGAGCTAATTTGTAAAATACATTATTTTTACACTTCATCTTGTTATTTTCTTTTCTGAATAGTAAAAAGAGAGAAAACAAAATTTACCAACATTTTCTGAGATACAGAGTAGCTTCACCTGATTTGATATCTTCGCTTTCGCGAAAACCGTAAAAGAATTTGATTAGCTAGAAAACGGGCTTCATCGTCAGAAAATAGCACCAAACTCCGAACTTTTTTTCCTTCAACTCGACTTTTTTTCCTTCGTACGACGTTGGCGGTTTTTCATTCTTCGCATACATCCAATCGATTTCCCAACGGAAAACAAGCGAGCTTGCGGTTTTCAATGGAAACAATAGACTCCGCGACATTTAATCAGAAGCATGTTCCGCCCTGATGGACGTAGAAAATTTGACCTTTATTTTATTGTTATTGTTGACCTTTTCTTTGTAGGTCACACCTCATTTTTAACAATATAACAAGACTTCGGCATGTAGACTCTTCGACCTCTGGTTAAAATTGATGAATGCCAAAAGTCGGAAGTTCAAGTCTATTCTCATTCGACGTAGTGAGAGATCTTGCCGCTATGATCCCAAAGAGTTTTTCAAACACGAAGCAATCCGCCCACTGCGTCGGAGGAGAGAGTAGCTAGCTGTCTGAGTAATTGACCAGCTTCAGCTTTTCTCATTTAATTCTTTTTCAAGTCAAGTGCCGGACTCCTTCCGAGCCGGTTTTACCCTCGAGCAGCGATGTTTTTCTTATTTTTTTTTCTCATTCTTGCTCTTTTTCCTCACAATTCACAGGAAAGCTTCTTGATCGTCTTGATGTATTAGAAAAAAAGTTCACGAAAGATTGCAAAGTGATGAAAATAAGTCATCAATGTCGATTTTTCAAACGGACGATGAGCTTTTATGACGTGAAAAATGACTTCGTCCGTTTATCGGCGATAATAATGATCGAGGACAGGAGCTGCAAATACTTATTGGCTGAAAATAATTTCTACGAAAACAGGAATAATTAAAAATCGTAGGTTTTCGTAAATAATTGTAGCTTTTCGCGGAACATTTTCTGGAAAAAATACGAAATACTACGAAAAATTACGAGTTTCTACGATTTTAAAGAAAGAATAGAACAATTTGGATTCCAAAGAGATTCGAATTAAATTTCTCGGAAGAACCTCTACGAAAAACTACGAATGTCCGTAACAAAAAAAATCGTAGAAAAGTTGTGAAAAATTGGAAGAAATTCTTACAAAGGGTTCTGATTAAAATTCATCTCGTCGAAGACACAGCTTTCTCTTTTGAGACGTCGTTTGCATGCGGGACTGACAATCTCGCAAGAAAAATGAATTCTTGGATTGAACGTGAAGGTGGCTAGTGGCAAAATCCCACCTCGGACTTCTTTTAATTTAACCAATTTAGTAGCGTCGCGACATCTTCGATGAAATCCGACGTCTTTTGACAGCGACTTCTCATCATCTTATAGTTCACGTAATCATCGACCTTGCGACTTAGCTGGAAAAGCCAGAGAAAATGTCTGAGGAAGCCCGTCGCCACTCTGACTTTACTGCGTCTTTCATGACGATTCGTAGACGATACTGAAATGGACTTTTCGAAGGGTTGTTATATTTTACTGCTGCAGAAGGGGAGGATAAGGAAACGGAAAACTCGAAAACTGAATACCCATAAACGATGAGGGTGGAAAAACGGTCTGCAGTAGCAATAATTTTAGCTTTAAACCCTGACCCTCATTTTTCAAGACATATTCGGCTACATTTCTCCCCTCGTTACGGTATTTTACGTGAGGAGCTCACGAGGGTCTAAAAATATTTAAACTCTTGTTAATTCCACTTTCTGATAAGCTTTCATAATTACAACGAACAGCGAACCGCAGTATACCTCGTGCCCGTAAAATTAACCCCTCGTTAAAAAAGTGCCTTTCAGTAATTAGATCAAATTCACCCTCCGCGCAGGGGAATTTCGTTGATCGTCGTTAACAACGAGTGCGAATGCTAATTCGAAATTCCGTCCCCATAACGCTGTAACGCGAATAATTATTATGACGTAACAGTCGCAATGCGGCCTCCTTCGTGATTGCGTCGTGTCACGGTTCGTATGCACGCCGCTAATACCCCGAACTGAACCCGACTCCAAGCTCCATAGCACACCTGTGTGTATCTATTGATACCTCGCCCGGAATTACCTCGAATTACTTGGCACCCACGCCTGCAATGTTCCGATACATGGACGAAACGTCTATCAGATAGATGTTACAGCTATTACGACCACTGGGTTCCATTATGTTCCGCGGCTATTCCGTCACGACGCCGACTATTAAAATGTTCGTAACGATCATGAACTATATGTGCTTCATAAAGTGCATAATAGACCCTGCGCCTGAGTCTGAGTCGCAGAATAATTTCAGGTCTTTTGTGCCTTCGGTGAAAACTTTTTGAAATACTTTTTCGCGATAAAAGAATAATAAGTATAGTAATGAAATACAAAAAAAAAATGGACGGTAACGATATTCTTTAAATTTCTTTACTCGTAATTCTTTTCTGTGCATGTACCCACTTTGATGTAGTATGTATGTATGTAACGTTAAATTTTATACGCGGTCTGGACTTCTTCTTCAATTTTAAATATCCATATCGCGATAAACACGTGGGCAGACAAAATTTTTCATGTTTTCAGTCGTTGGTCATGTCAAGACATGTAGCAGTAGAAAAACAAAATCGCCTAGTACAGATAGCATCGTAAGTGCCCAAATGATGATTATCAACGTATTCAAATAATTGACTTCATCGTGACTTTGTGTACTGCAGCATTAGGGCAAACATGGCGGTCGTAATACAGGAACTCTATTCAGCATTTTTTTTTTTGCCTGAATACATTATTATTAGGTAATATGTAGAGAAAAATATAACTGTGATGTAACAAAATATATCAAGAAGCATAACACTTCAGAATCTATTATTTATTTGAATCTATTCACCTTATTCCGCTTTCGCTCCAACACGATCTGGTAGCGGAACTAGGAACTAGTATAATTTAACCTGGATTAAAGGCATTAAAGCCGAAATTTTACTGCATTCTTACACGTGTGGAAGATTGAATCAATATCATAAACGTTTGTATGATATTGTTCATTCGGTGTCAGAAGAATTGCGATATATTCGCCTGTGAAATCTCTGAAAGTGAGGTTATACAGTCGCAGTATGGCGACCTGACTTTGTCAGTTTCGAACCAGCATCAGCGCCCTCTGGGCCTCGTCCCGATAGAAAGCACAACAAATGTTCGTTGGGTCGTTTACGTTCTCCATTCGAAAACTCGTTCGTGCGGAAACGACGTGAAACACTGAAAACTAAAGACATAAAAACCTGTAACAACGCTGCAGTAAGTTGGACGCGTTGAAAGAGGAATTGCGAGGTAAGCTCGATGAATTTTCTCTAGAGTATTTTGGATTTTTTTTTCTTGGGCTCGGAACGGCGGGAGAAGAGAAACAGGAAGAAAGGGTTAACGACCCTTAATAGCGCGCCTTTTATTCATCCCCCGTTTCTATATAATGTACCCCACCTAACTCAAGGCCCGCGCGAACCCTTTCTATTTGATTGTATACATACATTAATTACGGGTGTATTAATCCCTTTGGAAGCTTTAAGGCTGGGCGACGTTCCGAATCAGCGCTCAATCCACGATGCGCTTATATTTACCCGGAGCAGCCAGGAGGGCGCAGGTAGATACTGATTCTGATCATACACCGAAATTGTCTGTTTGATATAAACGATGCGATAGTTTCATATTCATGTTACAGTGCAGCAGAAAAATCTGCAGCAAGAATCTCACTCTTTTTCTGTCTGTGGTGGAAATCCAGACTAGTTTAACATTGTAGAGTCAGGGTGGAAAAAGTAACGTTGGAAATATGTGCATTTGATCAAAAATGGATCCAGCAAAGTTAGGCATAGACAGTCGAATAAAAAGGCGAAAGTGTCTTTCTAAGTCTACAGCCTATTCAGTGTAGACACAAAAAGCTTTTCTAATATTCACGATTCAGAGACTGCGTCTGGTGCAGAATCGCAATTTTAGTAGACGCAGTGCGAGATGGTGAGCCACTTGTCACCCGCTTTTATACCTTTCGGTACGTGCGAAACTACTTTCATCGTACATTTTATATTGCCTACATCGAAGTACGGCTTTAAACGAAACAAATTACTCACAGGCAGTACGTTTGGAATTTTGTTGCCAGCTTTAAGCCAGTGCATGTACGTGGTACGTTGTTAAAAAATGAATAAATATACTGCAGTGTCTAAAATGTGGGAAACATTTTTGCAGGCACCGTTCATGAAATTCCGAATATCATTTTGCGATCGTTGAAGGAAACGCCTTTTTTGAGGGTAAAAAATATGCGACGTTGTGAAATAAATATGTAAAAAGTTCACTCGACTTCGCCCGATAATAAAAATTGGATAGGTGAATATATTTCAATATAAAATTGACACATTTCATTTGAATCAATGAAATTTCACTCGATTCTAATACACAGATGATAGACATACAATATTGATAACAGGACAATATTTGTCTCCGTTCCGTGCGTATCAAATATCACATCAATTGTACGAGAATCAATATTCCATTATCAATCTAATCCAGCTGTACAAGGTCGTGAATTTTCATTTGCTTTCGTAAAATCACGTGACATTCTACAGTAAATGTATTTTCAGTTTTATGTCATCCTATCATGGAGTCTATGAGGTATTTATTGAAGCTAATTTATCGTTATCGCAATGTTTCACTGCGTCATATACTCGGATAACTCAGACATTTGGTACGTTTTATATTATGTACATGTTACAATCGTCCATTCCGCTTCATATTTCATCCGCCTACACGATGTCCTCTTGTATACTTCCGAGACCTCGCAATTAGTAAAGAGTTTCGTTATCAAATTAACAAAAACATTTAAATTATAATCGCGATTAAAAGTCCTATAATGGAATGCGATAATGACCTCTACATAATTCAGGAGTCATTCTCAAGTTGAGACGAACGCTGGTTCAATCGTCGCCATTTCTCATCTTGTTTTCCAATGTACTTTGTGACAAGTCTTGAAGAGCTCATCATCGGGGGAGGATCAGGTTGCTATTCGCTTTTTACTTTTTCCGATGAAGACGACTTGAGCCTCCCTCGCGGCAACTGATCAAGGGCGATAATTGAGCGATCATTCAGAAGATTTCGACAGATCTATGAGGTTGAGTTTGTAAAAAAAGGAACAAAAAACTGGGGCATCGTGCTATCTGTGAATTGAGTGAGTTAACGATACACACAGACCAATGAAACCTTAATGTTTTCCATCACGCGAGCGAACAACCCTGGCCCCCTTTCCTCGACCCTATCCTCGCTCCTCTTCCGAATAATTGCAAAACGTTCCTTAATATAACCCGAGGAAAACATGGGGGGTGCGAAAAATATTTTTGTCGGGGGTAAATAAATGGTCTGGCAGGGACGTGCGAGAGGTCCGCGGATTTTAATTCCCGGTAAACAATGGGGGAGTAATTAAAATTGCTATTCACGAGTAAACAATTAAGAGCACCTAGTGCTTACAGAAATATCGCGTCGTCACTCGCTCTTTGAATTATTATTTTTTTCGAGAAGTCATTCGAAGCGGGTGACCCGTTCATTTTGAAACTACCCACTTCCAAAAGCAGAGGCAAAAGTTCTCTTTCTCTTTCCGGCTTCACGGGGGCGAGACGTAAATTACACTGAATCCCTATTTCGTTCAAGGTGCACATGTAACATCGTTTATGTGTCATGAGGTATGCCTGGTTAGGCTCATACCTACTTATTTAGAGGCACGTTGCTCACGTTGACTTTGAAACTTTTGCTATAAACTTTTGGTATTCAAATGCAACGTCAATTTGCTTACGAAGGAGTAACTATTGCTGGATCATAAATCAACTAGACCATACCGCGTTCCAACAGCCAGTGATTTATCTTACAAGGCTAAGGCTAGAACCTCGCCTTACCTCGTTTCTGTATAATCTATGCGACGGATTATCGTGAAAATCTTATAACCATACACCCTGACAACGACTCACCAGGCTCGACAGTTTGTTGAGATTATCCACTGACGAAAAAAGAACGGTTAATCACTATCAACGACGGTTTGGTTACGCCTACTAAAAAAACTATTGATGTGATAAATCATGTGATGTTATGAACGAAATCATCATGTCATTCATAATATGATTTACCTTGCGATTTTTAACGAATATATACAAAATCACAATCACAATCAGATTTAATGTGTCGATAATCATATGGTCAGTCATGTATGAAATACTATGTGATTTTTTTACATATTTGTTAAAATTCACAAGATAAATCATGTGATAAATGACGAGATGATTCAGTTCATAAAATTGTATGATTTATCACATCAACATTTTCAGTAGGCATACATCAGATTTCAAAAACTTCATTGTACTTCGGAGTCTTCATAAGATTTCCGGGGACTTTTAATTATTTTACAGGATTCCAAGAGACTACATAAGATAAGAGTCATTATTCCCTCATCAAATAATTGCATTTAGCTGTGGAAAAGAATGTCTGCTTTCGGAACAAGTTATACAGAGTTTCCAGTTCAGAGACAACAGAGCGAACCCGAGTCGTCGAGAATTGCACCGTGAAGGTATCTGTGTGTAAATATTCTTCAAGATTCTCGTACCTCGGTTACTTGAAGTTGCTAGTTAAACGAAGCGGTGAAATCAAAGAGTTAATAAAAGCAGTCACCGTGCAAATGGGCAACAAGGGATAAGTAGTCAGTGTAGCCTCCGGACTAATTAATACAAGAGAAAGAAAAAATCTCTCTTGGTTTCGCTTCACTTTTCCTTCTGACTGGAAAAAAGTAAATTAGATCACTGATTTTCGATGACGAAGCAATCATGATCCGCAGATTGTTAATCCCACCTTCACATCGAGGATTTCTTTCCA
Organism: Euura saliciscinereae; assembly: GCA_018420115.1. Taxonomy (NCBI): domain Eukaryota; kingdom Metazoa; phylum Arthropoda; class Insecta; order Hymenoptera; family Tenthredinidae; genus Euura; species Euura saliciscinereae. The sequence continues at coordinate 19,453 of JAFFZH010009653.1, read as the reverse complement.
ATTTTCCTCTTTCCTTTACTGAACCTGAATAGGTGTCTTAGATCCTGAGAAGCCTACCCATAGAAACGATGAAAGCATACTTTTTCATTTCCCGCCAATTTCCGCATTGCGAACACTCGATCATAAACTTCTCCCCTCTGCAGGCAGCTGGTGCGGTTTCTTTTTTTTTCTTTTGTGTCAATGCTTTCGAATGAAAAAAAATATAGTAGGCATAAAAAAAATCACACGACATTTTTTTTCTCTTTTTTTCTTTTTGTTTGTTCCTTTTTTCTCGTCATCTGCAGCCGCGCTGTCACCCCGTGGTTTACGGTTACTAACCAACGAAAAAGCACCACTCAAACGAGGCATCCGCAGACCATTCTTTATATGCGAAACCACGCTTCACGCTATACTGGTTTTTCTTTTTTTCTTCTTCCTTTTGACTTTTATTCCACTTCCGAGCTATGTCTTTCTCCATCCCTGTTGGTCCCTGTACCCTGTACGGATTGGCACTTTCCCTCTATACCGCGAGGAACTGAAAGTAGACACTTACAGAGATCCTTGAAACTTTCATACGATCCCTGCTATCTCTGAGGGTATAAGCTCCGAAGCTCTTCCTCTTCCTTTTTTACAACCCCCTCCACCCTTCAATTTCTGTCAATTTAGAGAGACGTATAGAACAGACAGAAACCCGAAACCCTAATGTAATCTTACATCATCAAGTAGCCTGTCACAAACTTTGTTTCAACTAACTGTGGAGTTGATGAAACACGTAGGTACCGCGGCCGCGGAGGCGCGGAGAGGATGTAGAATCTCTCACGTATCTCGGGGAAGATAGTTTTTAAATTTAAAACACAATTAGCCAATGCAAATTTGCCCGATTTCATGACGAGGATGACAAAACGCCGCGAAAATCAACGAACAAAAGAGCACCTCTGGTTTTATCTTCTTTTATCTTTCATTTTGGCTGACTCGATTGGTCGTTGGATATCGAGAGATAAATTTTCACACAATATTTTAACCAATTTTGAACACCAGTATTAACACAGTCGATGATAATGATTAGCTTCATGTTGAAATATTGTGTCAGGTAAATTAGATAAAATTGACTAGCTTTTTTCTAAAAACTGTACGTATGAAATATCGCGAAAAATTGGCTTCCTGCTTTTCAGACGAGGGACAAAAAAATTAGTTTATTGATTTTGCTAATAATTGTGCTGACATAATTTGCGGCTGTACATTTTAGAAGATTTCGGGGCAAAATGACTAATGAGATGAAAAATATTTAAATACATCAAAAGCTGCTTTTCCCTAACGTGACCATTTTTCCCCGGCAACCCCTGGATGTAAAGAACAAGCTGATTTAGGCTGCCCACGTGCCAGCCTTTGAATTTTTTGTGTTTCCGTGCTCAGGAATATTATTATTTGGTTTGAACTTTTGGAAATTCAACTACAAATTCGTGGTCAGATCTTTTCAACAGCATCTCCAATTCGCCGATTAAAATTCTGTAAAGTCGACTTCAGATTCTTGATCAGCGATCCAAAAAATCATATGGTACCAATTCTCGTTCAAATCCGTTCGTCCATTCTCAAGATATCATCATTTGTATACAAAATATATTATATTTTTTCGAATTTTGGTATTTGAATAATTCGGCATTTATACTGAACCAATCAAAGTCAAAATCTAATCAGTTCTAAGTTTGAGATTAGAATAAAATCCGAGATATCGTTGGATGAAAAATCGAGGCGTCCATCTGAAAATGCATCGAGGTGGATTTTCCAGACTTCAAAACGTAGCAATCTAGTGATTTACAATAACTTCTTTTTAACGTAGAAACGCAAAATTGGAAAAAAAAGAACAAGAACCTGTCCAATTTAACTTATTTCGTTGATTGCCTGCAAGCTTCTGGTTCACAAAACAATTTTTTTTTTCATCTTGGTGTCAATTTTAGCCCCTCTGTCCGCTACATCCGCCCCCTTGGCTCCTCCCGCCTCATAACAAGACTATGAGAAACATTGTGACGGAAGTTGGTTTATGACGGAAGTTTACAGAAGTGAAACTTTTTGCGGTTGTGCGTGTGGTATATACAAACTCGTGTAAATTAGAAGGTGTCTCGTGCGTTGAGTTGATGAATAAATTCTCATCCAGTGTTACGTAAACTGTGGAAGGCGTATAGACCGTGGAGAGTTCATTCCGTCCACACTCTACTCACCGTTGAAAGTTATATCGTGTTGGGTAAATTATTTTGGGTAATTAACCCCGTTTAGGTAACAGACTGACAAACTTATATTCCGAAAACTTTGTGAAATTCTAACGGTCCATTAGCGAACTACCGAACCAATCAGCCAATTACAAACTGAAACTGGTGCCGAAATTTTTTTTTTTCAATTTATATCGTTCTTTTAACGATTCCATTTCCAATGTCACTTCTTTTCAAACCCTATACTTCGACCCTCGGCGTTTGGTTCTGCCAGGTTTATAGAGATTTCTTGCCCTCAGGATCAAGGGAAGCATCGTCTCGAATGCTCAATTCAGAGCCGTTCCACGAAATACTTGAAACGCCAGCTCTCTTGAAAAATTGTGACAAGTACAAAACGAAATTTGACAATCCGTCTCCAGACGCACGAATACTTTCGATATGTCGCGCACTTTCACGTGAAATATTCGACAGATATCTATGTACCATGATCAGCATAAATTCACATCTCAACTGACACGATATGGAATTCTATACCAATAATTCCCTCGGCGACCTTTCATCGATGGTGATTAACTGCTTTCGTAATTTAGTTTACGAAAATTCACACTGGCGAATATCGTGGGCGTCGAAATGCAATCCTGCACGACTTTATCAGGGATTCAATCATTTTTATCGATCGAATAAATAGCTCAGAGCTAGAATTATAGTTTCTGTGAAACTTTCCTCAACAAATAATAAGTGCCTACAATTCGTGATTGGGATTGTGCCGATGAAAAAAATTGCTAAATCAATCACGGTTATGCTCAGGCACGACTTTCGCGATGGATTCGCAAAAGCCTGAGAGTACCTCTACCTATAAGCTTGAACAAAAAACAGAAGAAAAAGTTTTTTTGTACCGCGTATACGTATAATCTCGCAACGTAGTTTTTCCCTCACGAAGCTACTGCGATTAGCGAAACCCTACAATTTTGAAATTTCCCGGGACCTCATAAGTGGGTCTTACTAATGACACATTGATACACGTCGTTCCTGAATTAGCCTCATCAGTGCCTCCGCCAATTCAGGCAAATTGACGATGTAGCAAGAAAATGAGAAACCTTGCCTTGAATTTACGGCCATATCGCTGCGAAGAATGTTTGAATTTGAAAAAACTTTGAGAAAGTAGCACTGAGAAATGCAATATGAAACATATTTCTACGAATGTCTTCAATCGAGCGATATGAAAAGGCGTTTGATATCGAATTCAGATCGCATTCCCATAACAATTTCTCTATATTCGGAATATTTGTCCAAAACAAATATGTGGGATAATCAAACGACGGAGAGATACGGCGTTTTTTTCTGTGGAAATCAGTAAAACTAGTAGAAAAAACGATGGGTTTTAAACTCGGTAGTTTCTTTCTACTTCTCTTTTTTTCCCAGCTTACAGCAGGAAGTACGTGACTCCTTTTGCGATTCGAGCAACGCTGAAAGTGCTTCTGAAAGTAATGGGGGCTGAAGTCTAGTGCCAAAATTCGAAAGCTTCTCTCGTCCTTAGTAGAGAGGAACAAATGAGGCCAAGATTCCTACGTGAGATGATCACGAATGTGACGTAACTTTGCTAAATGCAATCGGTGGAACTAGGATATCCTAGATCCTATTTTTTACTCGATAAATAGTCGAGGTAACGAAGAGTATAGGAAATAGAAAAGGCGAGAAAAAATTCAATATCCACTGATGAAGTTTAGGGGAGAGAAAATTAGTCTCACCCAACGCGTCTGATTCCCACGATCCATTTTACCTTCGGCATGAAAATAAACGGCAAAAATACTGATCATTTTTCCCGAGTCCTCGACTCTATTATCTCTACAATTTTCTCGCCCTCTCGTTTTCAGAATATAAAATATTCCCTTCCGTAGTTCTCTTTCAATTTTTATGCAGAACACACAGGGTTCGAAACGGTGGAGAAAAAAAGGCTTTAGTGAATGTTTCTTTCGCGATAAAACGAACAAGGTTCAAGATTTTTAAGATTCAATTCCTTACCTGTAAGTAATGAACGCAAATACCAATGCCACCAATGACAGACTTCCGCCCAATACGACGATGAGACTGAGGGCACCATCTTGGTCCAGGGCACCGCCGATTCCGGCCGAAATTCCGCCGGCCAGTCCCTTAGCCTGAGGAAATCCATGGACCACCCCCGTGTACAAGGTCTCCATTGTTGATTAACCGATTTCAATTGATCATCTGAAATTGAATTTGAAAAAAATACAGGTGGTCGAATTTGAAGCGAATCGGATTCTGGTATGACAGCCAATTTAATCTACGAGGATTATTGGACTTTTTTTTTAAGAGCTTTGATAATTAATCTCGCTCAAATTGACCATGAAGCACTTATGAAATGATGGGAAATCATTTGCCAAAACATGTTTCGAAGAAATTATTTTCTCCTCTATTATGGAAGAAATAAACTCTATGGGTGGAACAATTTGAAAGTTTCTGGTCTCAAACTATCCGACATAGATATGCTTCTATCGAAAGAACTCACAACTTTTTTTTATTCAATCAAAGTACAGCAAGTTATCGCACTTTTTCTGCACTAGAATAGTGCAATACGTTTGGTCAGCACTCGAGTGATAATAATTTGCCGAAGAGTTGTCTGCAATTGATTTGACGTGGGGGCATTTTTTTCCGAGCAGTATGAGACCAGAGAATCTGAAATTGGACCCCCCATTAGTTCCCTTCTTGCTCAACAGACAAACAAAAGAATTGTCCAGGAACTTGTTCGAAGACAATCATTCGTACCCCCATTGCAGAATCAAAGTGTACCAACTCAAACAAATCTCGATTCTTCAAAACTTCCTCAACCTCTTCCCGCGCGAATTTATAATCATGGCTCAAATATTTTATTTCTTACTGTCAGTCGATTCTATAACAATAAATGAGCATATTTTGAAAAAAAAAAACACCATTTTTTGTCTAAAAATTCGATTCGTGGCTTACTTCCGGTTTTTTTTGGCATGAACGTATTTCAACATCAATTGAATTTTTCTCAGATGTTACACTTTGATTCTGGGGGTGCGAATTGAGGACGTCAGTGCAAGCAGGGTACAAAATGCTTGAGAAGGTCACTTCAATTGTTGGAAAGTTCCAAATGGCGCTTTTTCGTTAAAAAAAAATCAAATTCCCTGACCCATCATACCCATTTTGTACCGGAACCCTCAAATTAGCATTTTCGCAAATTGAATCGTCATTATCGTCTGCTAAGATGAAGTATTTGAAGAATAACGGAGTACCAAAAATATGGTAAAGGTATTCAACCACATGCCGAATGTAAAGGGAGCAAAGCTTATCCTTTGATCAAGCAAGGATCAGAAAAAATCGAAATATTGTTAGGGTTTAGGCTTGGGATGGTATTGTTGACGGGTCTTTCTTCGTCGAGTTCAATATTACAACGAAAGATTACCAGGGATGCCCTGGTAAAGATTCTCAGGAGGGGGGATGGGGATATGATCCGTGGAATATCGAAGGTCCTTGAAAAGGCGCACGGTCAGGGTTCGATGAAGATTACTTTATGAGGATTATTGGGAGGTACGGAAACTCTCGTCGAATGCGGCGAGGTCTGCATCGCTACATTTTGCAGAGTCGACTCGATAGTGCTTTTCCTCCTTTTCCTCGATCTTTTTTTTCTTCTTCTTTACTCTCTTCAAAAAATTTTGAAGATTAAGATTTGAGAAAACGAGAAAAGGTATATAATATGCGAAAAACTTCTTTGGGTCAAAACGAAATAAAAATGAAAAATATGAAAGAACAAAGTTATTATAAGAAAGTGACGAAAATGTCTGTGCAAAGAGAAAGAAAAAACAAATTGAACAGACTGACGATTTTATCGACTTTTTTTTATTTTTTTTTATTAATGTTTCTTTTGCTCATCTTTGGCAACACTGGAAGTATTAGCATTTACTTTTTTACTGCCCATATCATAAAATCTGTTCTCTTTTGATAACCTCATTCCTTACTTTCATTATTTTCAAACAAAAATTAGCTGCGGCGGCGCGTTAATTGAGGCGTAAAGTTAATATCTGAGAGTTCGCCAAAAAAAAAAAAAAAAAAATTCAGGTACTGCCAGAAATATAACAGAAAACTTTTTCAATATCCCTTCGGTACACTTTATAAAATATGAATCATTATTATTTCATCCAGATGAAATATCCGAATCAATTTCCTCTTCGCTTTAAGTAAACGCAAAATGTATTGGCATTAAAAATGTAAAACGTTTCGCACTGGATAAATTGCGAGGGGTAACAAAAATTTTGTGAGAATTTTGAACCAGAGATACTTTGAAAAAAAAAAATTTCGCATGTCTCTGACACTCTAGTCAGTCTTGTTGATATTCCGCAAACCGCGAAACAATGGATTTGGATTAGCCGCTTGTGGTTTGAATTCGAGTTTGATGATCGACTTGGAATGGCTCCGAGCAGATAGTCTAGATTCGATTTCTATTGAGACAATCCCAGCTATACTGTATAAAGTTCGGAGATTTAATTCTAGTCCCAGAAGTCAGAGATAACGCGGAGATTCGCCGATCGCGTGTCAATCTTATCCTGAAAAAAGACCTGGCTGATACATAGGCAACAAAATGAACTACATTTTCAGTGATTTTGGGGCCAGAAAAAATGCTTAGGTACATCACCTTTTTTTTTGTTTCATCAGTTTTTAGTTATTCGAAAAATTGTCACGTGTTTTCTGTCATTTATCACAGTATCAAAAAAAGGTTGGAATGAATATAGACATTTTCAACCGATGAAAACTGGTGTAAAATAATTTAAAGAATTGTTTCATTCAATTTATTTAGACCGAATTACCACTTTTTAAAATTAAGCTCAATGGTAAAAAAAATGTAATACTGTACAGACCGAATAAAATTATTACTTTGACCGATTAGAAAAAGAGTGAAGAAAAAAAATCAAAAGAATGCAGTATGACTGTCATAGTTTAAAAAATACTGCAGCACAGTCAGCGATGGATGAAATATGATGTTTATAATAACAATGTAAGGGAATAGATTACAGGCAGTAAAAAATTATCCACGATTAGTGAAAAGGTGTTTCAAATAAAATTTCCAACCTAATGTAAAACTTTTTTTGTCGAATAGCTTATGTACCGAAAACTGTCAGAATTTGGAAAGAAAATAATCTTCACAAGCTTTTAGATGTTATCCCTGAATTTTTGCATAGTTTTTGTTTTGGTTTTTCATTTCATTCAATCGAGTATCACATACTTTCATTCGTCGATGAAATTTCCACGCTTTCAGAGCGAAAGTTTGAAGTGTTTCGTTATTTTATTTTTTTCTTTATTATCGGTCTCTTTTTTCGAAAACAAATTTTTTATCAGTAGGAAAATAATCGGGTCCAAATTGGCACAATTAATTTTTAGAATTCAATCTTTTTACCTCCAAAAATTATCAGACACGCGTCACACGAGTTTCCATTGAATAGCAAACGAAGAAAAAAAAAGAAACTTTTTTTCAGTATTCAAAAAGGATGTAAAATAAAAAGTTTATTTCTAAGAGACTTTTTTTCGTGTAATATTCGTTTTTTTTTTCAATTTCGGAAATAGGCAAGTGTCCTTCTCAGTTGCGATAAACGATCTGAAAGGTTGAAGAGGCGAACCGCGAATCTGAAGAAACTCGCGGGGTGACGACGACGTTCGGCGTGTGGCGCGCAACTGAAGTCTTGTATATCGCGTTTGCTCCGCGTTGATCTGCGCATGTTCATTCGGAAGTGGACAGACGGAGGGATGGACAAACAGACATACCGACCTGTACATACGGTTGTATACCTGGAATCTAGATCCACAGAATTTCGACGCTTCAAATTTTGCACTGTGGATATATCATATACCCCATGCAAATTTCTGCATCTAACGGGAAAAAACAAGAATAAGGAGTCCAATTTTTGAATATCGGTCAATCGATGGTGCAAAAATGGATTTCACATCACATCTATCTGTGATGGAGCAAAATTCTCACGTAATATTTTCAAATGGCACAAAAGGCTCGGAGGAATTCATAAAGCGAATTAGACCGACAAGCTCTCAAGGTTGAAATTAAAAAGAAATATTTGACCTCGGAGAAATTCCTGAGCAGGAGCGATGCGCTAATTACCTCCACTTTGTTCCCCATGCGCTTACAAACAGGGTGCTCAGAAATTCATAGGCAGTAGATTTTTCGTGTACCTACCGTAATTTAGAATTTTACTACTCGCTATATTATACTGCTAATATACGTGTGGAGATGAGAATATCAAATACAGAAGAAAGATCCTTATTTCAAGGATATTCGTACCAAGAGAAGGATATTAAAATCCTGCTGTAGTTTGACTTTTTATCTTTTGGAGGGTTGGGATTTTTCTTCGGGCAGGAACTAACCGACGATGTTAAACTTGCTTTCGAAGATGAGATCAGAGACCTTTGAGGTCCTTCTTGACTTGTCCAATTATCATATTTGGGTGAATTCGGTAGGTGCGTGTGGTGAGCTTTCCTTGATATTTCCGAACCGTTTGAACCTGAACTTTAGCTACTTGACGCAATGAATACGAAGCGAAGCTCTCAACGTCAACGGTCGCAAAGAGGCTTTGAATGGTGTAATTCATGTGAAGCATCAAATTTCCAAATTCACAAAAATATGCATCTGTCAAATGGTGTCTAATGACTCGAGTGTTTAATTACCAAACCCACTTGATGCCTGTATGATAAACCCTTGATGCTGCTATTTCTTGAACACTGAGTATACAAGATTCATCTCGTGAAGTCAGGCGAGGCTAAACGAGGATATGAAATTCTCAAACGGCGTCTGTCAGGTAAAATATTTTCATAGATCTTGGGGTTCTTTCAGCGCGAGATCCGTACCTTGCACAAAATATTCTCTGACATGATGGGGAAACTGCGAGGGTCCCAAAGTGCCAGATTTTGGGATAATCTGACCGCAAACGTAAAGTAAAATTTCCGGATCCGTTGCAGCTTACGGGGATGTGGGTATAGACCTCCGGAGTTCAGGTCGACATCTTCCGATTATATCCACGGTTACGGACCGATGTTATGACGAGAAGGGATTCCACAAGACAAACAAAGCCCCTAGAAGTGATCTTAGGCTCAAGGGCTCTGACCGCTACAAGATCACTCTAAAACTTGATATCTCAAAGGTTCAACGCTCCCAGCCCCATGAAATTTCGGCACGCGCTTCTGCTCCCTCTTATTGCTGATTGTCCAAAAGACTCGAGAGCCACGTGGTGTGCTCAGGAGCGCTTTGAAACTAAAGAGCAAAGGGTGTAGGTACTCGAGGTTCAATAAAAAATTCTTCGTCTTTGAAACGTTATAACGATCCTGGATTGTATGATTTTTTTTAGCTTTCGTTGGTATGCTCTGATGTCAACTTCGTCGTTGAATTCCAATATTTTCAATTACTCTTAATAATATCACGGATAATCAACTCGGTTGAGTTTTAATTAAATTTTGTGTATTGTGTATAGCACGTGCGAATTCATTATTAAACTCTGCTTTTCAATGTGCGCATTCGCGCGGCAATAAACACAAATATACGTTTCACGAACGAAAATTATTTGTATTTCAACTTGAAACTTTCGAGACGAGGAATAATATCAGTACACGTATATTAGCATTGAAAATGCTTCCGTTTTCGGGTCAGTATAAGTCAGGTATGTGGGATCAAATCTTGAAATGATGCAACGGAAGTGCGTAATGAAAAGTTGAACAATTGAACGAGGGACATTTCGGTAATGTAGATTTCACGGTGCACGTGATGATTCGTAGTATAATCATAGATGGCGATGAAAAAATGCACGAAAACAAGATAACGAAGGACATTTTCAATGCATCAGCTGCTTGCGTTACATGAAAGATCTGTAGATTTATATGTATGTATATATGGCCGAATAAAAATGGAATAGGTATACTCGAGGTACGCAGAATTCGGTATTGTATTCATAAATATCTTATCAAATCGCTATCGCCCCACGATTATTAGCTATACCCGAATCAATACAGACGCTTTCACTCGACGCAGAATAAACAAGTGGCTACTTACGTTCGATTTTTCAATATACCGGGTATTCTAGACATCATCGCAAACGATTTGACTCGACATTTTTGTAAGATTACGATAATTCATACGTTGTAGGTCTATGTCCAAGGAGCATAAATAATCTTTTGAATGAATATTTTGGTTCGTCGTTTTACAAAGATAAAGAATATAGGTACTTTTTCAGATTCCCTTGAAACGAAACACAGTCCACAGACATTTTACAGTCAAAAATTAAATTTTTGAGTCGCATCCAATTTTGTCCTTCTTGTCCTATATGACCTTTTCTATAATGAATATTCAAAAATCGCTGTTATAACGTATAAATAATATGGCTTGATTTCTTCTGCCCGTAATTTCATATCTCTACTCTCAATTTATTAATTTCCTATCTCTGCTAATTATCTGAAATCCCATTATTTTACTCCTACACTGCTTTAGTATATATTATTTAGGATTTGCTCTTCCTCGTTATAATATTGTTTTACCTCGCCCTCTGTGGCGTTTGGCGTGCTTTCTTCTGCTCTTGCCTTTACCTTTCTTGACTTTGCTTGACTACGTACGTATCTTTTGTCTAATATCTTCTGGTATCCGTCTGCTTCTGGATTATTTCACTTTGTTCAACATTGATATTGACCTAAATAAATTATTCTCATTATTATTATCATCAACTGAAAATGGCTGAATAATGTATAAGAGCATGATTGCAGAAACATAAATCTACAGACCTTGTGTGTAACGCAAGCCTCCGAAGGCATTGAAAATGTCACCTGTTTTCTCGTTCTTAGTGCATTTGTTTTCGCTTGAAATAAGGTTTTAAAAAATCCTAAGTCTGACAGATCTATGATAGGTAACAATGTGATAGATTAATCATACATTTGGATCGATCACGATCTGACATATCGACCATCCATAATCTTTTTTCATCTTTCGTCTTTTGCCATCTTTTGTCTTTTGCATACTTTTTTTCACCCACATTGTTGTTACTTTCGTAACACATTGCACGCATTTTCGTTGCATTTTAAAATTTGATCCCCTGTACCTCGCTATTACCCCGAAAATAGAAGCATTTTCAATGCTAATATGATCTGAACAAAGAGGCCAATTCGGTGCACGATCAACAGTTATGATATGATTGAAAAACATTACTAAAACAGAACGTGCCCGCCAAGTACGTAGCTCTGTGAATCAGGTTCGAATATCACACGAAACAGAGAGAGTTATGACGTATGCTTGCTGAGAAATCGCAGTGCTTGGTTTCTTATGTTCTCTCTCATTTCATTTGTTGAGGTACTTGGCGGCTGTTTTCACATTCGGAATGTTTTTGTGTGGGATTGATGTGATAAAGACGAATAGAATAATACGATGTGGAGTATAAAATCTAATAAACTAATCTTTCATAACGATACTTGACATAAATGTGCATTCTTCATTACTCCTGCCTGCAATATCATCAATAATACTATTTATATGTACTGAATACCAATTTTTGAATATTGCTTGTAGATAAAGTCATAGAAAGAGTGAATCTTCTACGCGATCATCTAGGTCTCAAAAAATAGGTTTTCGGATACAGAGTGCCTCAGTTTTGTTCCAACATAATCAGAGGACGAATTCTCGACGAAGTATCTATTATTGATAACCAGAAAACGGTTGGCCAAACATAATTTGAATATATTAATAGATGCTGCTACGATGGAGACCTAAAACGTGTAAAATTATTGAAAAAACAGTGACAGTGAATCGAATCGTTAGTTTTGATATTGAATTTTTCCCAGACGTTTCATATTCACGAATGCTAAATGATGGCTGAGGTAAAAGTTTCTCACACATTATCTTCTCGTCGGGACTGTAATAAAACACGAAAAAATCGGTCATCAGACGTCTTTTCGTCATCGTTCTGACGTGTTAATGAATTTTTTTTGTGATTTTTTTGGTACTCTCGCGTTAATGATACTCCGGAAATTAACCGACTAGGCTGCATCGTCAGTTTCGTTCGCTTCAGAAAATTTTAAGTAGTAAAGCGAAGATCCGGTCAGACACACGTAGTACGAGTCGGAGGATCAGACCCTGGGCATTGTTTCGTTTCCATGCGGGTAGCAACAAACGATATGTTTCTTTTGTTCACCCCTGTGGGTAATGGGGTCGACGTTAACCTTCTTCGCCACCAGAATACCTCGGTATCGTCAACGATGATAACCCAAAGGTTAGAAAGACGTGATACGTCTTGTGGACCCGAAAGAAAAACCAAACCTTCTGTCCTTGGCTCTAAATTCTTGAAAATTCGTATACAAATATTGTGTTCAACTATTCACTTCAGGGTGGAGAAAAATTATGCTACTCCTGATCATTGCTTAAAAGTTTTCTCAATGTACGATCGTTGGGCTTCATCGAGAGACTCGGTAGCGTCGCGCGCCAAGTACATTAAAAAATATAAAATAGCTTGAATCAAGCTGCACATGGATGTTAAGCAGCACATTTTAGTCAAAGTTGCCATTGATTAACTTCCATCATTTGCCTGTGAATTAAACGGTGTTTTCATGAACCTCTCTGTGCCTGACACGACGATAGGGTTGATAACTCGTGTGCCACGATCGTATCTCCCCTTGTTCTTGTCAGTTCGACAGAAACGATGGTATCTAATTAGTACGCAGACTCGGATGAGGGTGAATAAACTTTTCAATGAGACACGTACCGGTCTCCGTTCTGTTTTATGTGGCAACCATTTTTTGTTAACAATAATTTCAACAGCAGATAAATTCTATTCATACACTCCGTGGGCGTTGTTGTATAATTCCCGTTTATAGTCAAAACCCCGGTTTCTGGTTTATCACAGAAATTAACTGTTTCGTGTATTGTACAGCTACGATTATTTATGGCCAAAAGTTTCGACTGAAAATTACGTTATACTCAGAAGTTTATCGACTTACCTTTATTACGTTACCGTTACGAACCTTGAAGTTAATTAAAAAGGATTACTCGATAGCTAACAATAGAAACGTCGGATTCAACAATCTGACTATCTTAATTTGAGAATAATTAATTAACAGCCGATAGTTTCATTGAGAATTTTTTCTTTTATAGTCGATCATTTCATGTCTTTGATTTTCTATCCATTCCCTCAATGACCTGAAATCGATACAAGATTCTATAAACAGCGATTAGCAAGCGGTCGAGGCATGAACGATATCGATTCAAACCTAGCGCTGGGAGCTTTTCGTCAACAATTTATGCACCAATTGTGCTTTGCATCGCCACTATACTCAGGGTCAGGATTAATCAGCCAGATTTCATGGGTGGGTAAACTTCCGGACGTAATCTATGAGGAGCCCGAAGGACAGATAAGATCAAAAATACCCTAAAATGGCCGTTAATCACCCAGCTGTTCTCCCTTTGTTTGCCTTGGCATAATTTTCGGTTGTCATATTCATTCGAAGGCAGGAAAATGTGTCAAGATGACGATCCTGAGGTAACCAATCGTTCGACAATTTCATTACGAGTCTCTTGTGAACCCGAGTACCCAATAAGTAGCTGTTGGTTACTGTCTAGTGCAGGGATCTGCACGCCCGCGAGGTTCTCATCTAGCGAGATTGAAATTTTCTCGTTAATGAATGTCTACGATGGTAGGTAAATCAATTTCATGCAGAATTGTAATTAGCGCGAGGGAAGGGTGAAAGGGGAGCGGAAAATAAAACTCCTATTTTCACTCCGGACTAAAATCCGTTCAACGAACTTTCCCGAATCCAATCTATGAGGGTGACCCCTTTTCCTTGATTGCATTCTCGACCACTTACGAACCTTCTTCCTGTCTGATTGGGAAAGGAAGAGGCCTAACGATCCTCGAGGATAAGATGTGACCCGTGGATCTTCGGATTATCGTTATCGTCCTCGTCCTTTATCAATTCCGAACTTTTTTTTTCATCAATCTACACTCACATCGACGGCTCTCGAACTTTAGGGGCTGATTTTTTCAATGAGAAGGAAAATCATCCCTGTCTACGGACGGCAATAAGTTTCCCCTGGACCGCAACGTAAACCAAGTCTCCGCAGAACGTGGTCTCGCCAGGAGCAAATGGTTCCCTTGGGCAGGTCGAAATGTCCTCCCATCCGTCCGTTCGTCTCTGGGGAAGGTTACGCAATCCTACTAACACACAGCTTCTATGTTGCTCTCGGTTTCGTCCTTGCTGCTCCTGCGTAATTCCCTTACCATGTCAGCCGGTTCAAATTCTCCGATAGTTCAGGGACATGACAGTAATACCTAAAGCGTTTGACGTCTTTATCCCTTCCTCCCTTCGGAAACTGAGACGCACTTCCTAATTCCTTGTTCCTTTTCCAATTATCCTCGGAGGACTTTGATACACGTAGGACAACCCGAGATTTATATCCTCATCGAATCTCGTATCTGGACTTAGCTAGTCTTCATAATTGAATCGGAGCCGCAAGAGAGCCACCCTCGATGCCATTGATTGGATGGGAGAAAAAGTTCTGTTTGAAAAAAATTAAACGAGAATTTGGGGAATTTGGAAAAAAGCACACCGAGCAGAATGGTTTTTGTCGAGGGTCAGAATGACGTCTGTTAAACTGTCATTTCACTCGTCGACGAGTAAAAAGCTTGTTTCACCGGATAAAGTATTCCATTTTACGCTCTGACGAGCTCGTAACAATCTTCTCGTTTAGCACTGTGAAATAAAGTAAAAAAAGGTAAAACAGAATTGTGGTACAGGGTACAGTCGTGTTTTGTGTCACTGGGAAACAATTTTTTCCCTATATATACGACGAAGTAAACTTTTTGCAATTGGTGAGGAAAGATATGCGAAATTCCAGGATTATCAAGAACCGCTTTCACATTGTATGGGATCTGTATCTAATCCGAAAACTAATTCTCGAACATCGCATCTATGTCATTAACGTGGTAATTAGTATCAGAATAGATTAACATGGAGTCTGCTATCTGTAGCATAACGCCGAAATTGCTCGATTGTTGTCAGAAAATGGGGTTATAATTGATTAACGCGTAATTATTCTGTCGTATATTGTACGAAATAATTATTACTATCAATAATACGGCTACACAAACTTGTGGAATGGTTTAGATTCATACCAACTGCACTGAACGTGAATGATATAGTATAAATTCAAGTGCTGTTCGAGAGAAGAATAAGATCGAAACTTGAAGGGTTCTACGGAACCAGTTACCTGTCTGGTTGATTAATAAACTCATTAATAAATCAGAAATGAATGAGAAAAATTTCTGAATTAACATAATTACATCTCTTCGAAAGTTTGATGTCGGGTAACAGTTGCGTCATGGATACGGAAACGAAGATTTTTCACAAGTGTCCTGAAAGTTTGACAATACCTTGAAGCCTACCGTGAGCACTTTTACTTCGGAAGTTGAATCGAATCAGAGAAAAACGACAAATCATGAAAACTCTAAGAACTGATGTAATAAAGGGGTCGTTGAGCATCGCACCTCTGGGAGCCGAGTCCCATCGAAGATTCATTAACGCAGACATCTTCATATTTATTACCTCAACCAGTCCTGATCATTCCCGTGGGTACATAAGCTTTTATAATTTATCGCAGCGTGGTGTGGATAACGTACAAACGACAGTACCTACCGCGATTAATTATCCGAGACTCAAAGCCAAATCCGTCCTATCAAAAATATGTATATATTATACTAGCAGCAAACAAAAGTTCCGAAAGATAAATGACGAGAACTTTGGAAACAACGTTTTAGTTTGCAGTGTTGCGGTAATAGACTGCAAATACCGTCTCGGTCGGCAGCTTGACCTCATCCAAGATATATTGGATTTCGGTGTTTGACCTCGAAACAATCTGAGTGGGAGTATTCGGGTAGCCAGAATACCATCCATTACCTCGCGATGGGAAGTACCCGACCGCTCTTTAACTTTGAACAAAAACACCCACGTGCTTATAAAGTTCTCGAGGGGGAAAAGCTCGGAGGTAAAAGATCGAAGAAGCGAAAGATTCGCGCTTGTAAATGTGCAGCCGAGCCGCTACAAATTCTCAGTACTCGACTGCACGTTACGTTTTGGAGAAACAATTTTTTGCCAAGGCTAAAAGTCTGAAGAAAGAGAAGAGAGCCACTTTCATCCATCCACTTTATATCGCTTTCACACGCCAAGTTGTCGACCCGGGAAAAAACGGTTAGATCTAAAGAGATCTACGTAGATTTTGTGAGATCTTAAGAGATCTACGTAGATCTAATTTTTATGTGAATGTCAATTCCGGAAATGAATTAAAAAAAACATTGATTAATTGCATAACTATAATGAAAAAATACTCACTATCATCATAGAATAAGAAATCGCGAATACGAGTAAGGAAAAAAAAATACAAAAAACAAATTGTGAAAATCCAACAAATCGGAATTGAACCCTCGAACTTCGGATTACACACTAGATGAGCTAAGGCGCTTTCTAAAAATACGTGCGTTTCTGGCATACTTATGGTCCAATCAGTCCAGAGAGACTTGAAATATTTTCAAATATTTCGGTATCAGAACCACTCAGATCCGAGTAGTATGTAGATCTACTTGGATTCAATGAGCAACAACGTTTTGCTGCGATTATTCCATCTAGTCATCTCAGATCTACCTAGATCTGAAGTAGATCTAACGATATCTGGGTGGATGTACATAGATCTATTACGCATGAGCATTCGAACATGACATCAGATCAATTCGAAGCTACGTAGATCTACGAAAATCCTCGGAGATCTAGGTAGATCTACGAAAATCCTCGGAGATCTAGGTAGATCTACGAAAATCCTCGGAGATCTAGGTAGATCTACGAAAATCCTCGGAGATCTAGGTAGATCTAGGTAGATCTACGATTTTCCAAAATTTAGATCTCCTTAGATCGAAATTATATCACTGGCGATGCGAATTAGATCTAAACCATTTTTGCCCGGGTTATGAAGGTGTTATTCACTTCAGAGTTATTGATATCCAACTATCTCTGCTGGTCTCTGAACTTCACACACCCACTCAATCTGTCTGTCACCAACTCCATGTTCAATCAATTGCATTAATATTGAATTCAGTCAAGTATCTCTATTTTATACAAATTACAAAAATCTTCAATAAACCAATTTATAACCATAGCCATAGTCTCTTCACACTAACTTATGAATTTCCAACATATTTAACTCATATGATATAAAAAAATTTAATTTTCCATCATTCTTCATTATCGCCTACTGAATCATATAATACTAACAATAATTCATTATATTTATTCTATATGAATTTAACATAGGAGAAAGGGAGTTACCGTAAACCGATTGGACAATAATAACATCAGCAAAACCTTGAGTTCTCCATGCTCACCGGTAGTAATACTAGTCTATCCTAGTTATCAGAATTTTACGTGACTCTTAGCCAGTTGATGGGGTATAATAAAGCTACAAAAATGCAATATTCTCAGGTTTTCATGCGAACTGTTCCGACAAACAATGATAAATATGAAAATAAATTTAGAAAATGATAACACTAAGGTGCGATCGTGACATGTGCTCAATAATGTATTATCTACATCCGCTTGGAATAATTTTTCATAAACTTGAGCGTGTAATAGCGGAATCCGGATCCCAATTGCGATACTCGACGTTGAAGAGTAGCATCATAGGTTTACCAGAAGCGGAACAGTTCATGGGAGTCGTGAATCACTAAATTTTTCAGGATTAACCCGTAATAATCACCCTGGGTCAATTTGATTCGAATCCATTTTTCAATCGAATAATACCTACATGTAGTTATAACAGACAAAAACTGGAAAAATGTATGATTGAATTCCTTTCCTTCTTTCATCCTTCCAAGGCCTGAATCATCAAGTTCAACCTTCAAAATGAATGTATTTTCTAAAAGACACCGTACCAAACTATTTTTCTTAGGATATTAATATAACTCAAAAGTATCGTGCTGAATTTTTGCGGAAAAATATCGGAAATTGAAAAAGTTATGAATATTTGAGTAGAAAACCGTATTTTTCGAACACTTTTTCTCCAGGAATTTTTTTGTGTACTTGGAAACCAAAAATTCACAGTTTCATCGATGAGTGCATATTTTTCAATGTTTGAATTTCGACTCAAATTTACCTTGTGTAGCTATCGTGATAGATTACTCAGGTGTGATTATTACGAGTTAATGATTGCTTTTTTCCCAGATTAGCATTACGACCCATCATCCTGCTAGCAATAAACTTCGTTTCAGGGTTGCGAACACTCGCTTTAAATATCTTCTCACGAATTCGTGTAGCACGATAAAGTTTCATGTATGTACAAGCGTGGTATCAATCTATAATTTTTTTTCATGACAAAAACCGCTGTATTAATGAGCACTTCTTCAGACCAGAGCCAGTAAAGTCTCACACTTCTAACTGAAAACAACTCCGGAGATCATACAAAGTAAGCTTGTATTCTCATCAGGTATATAACGATCCATCTTTAATAATACCGTTTCTCATTTGAACAGAAGTCAATTGATAATGTGGACAGTAATCCGAAAAGATTGGCGTGTTTAACAATATCATTCAAAATTTGAGTCGACTAATATTCATCACCCAATAAAAACGAACTTGGGATAGTTTTAAGTATCTGATCTTCGATTTCCAATAACTTACA
>JAFFZH010009646.1:546-16352 GCA_018420115.1 Euura saliciscinereae | reverse complement strand
ACCATTATTGAAAAACTGCTGAAAGGATTTTATTTTACGACCTCTAATAGCGATTTTCAAAATTTCATCAAAGTCTTCCCTGAATGTGTCGATGGGTTTCAATGAAATGATTGGAATTAACTCGAATTTACTGAATAATACCTGAGTATTGATGGAATTGAATTGATAGTGGCTCGCACAAATTATCCGGAATGTGTTTGAAAATGATAAAAATTTGCAAATATCAACTTGCATGGGAGTGAATTATCGAGTATTGTGGGAAAAAAAAAATCGAACTCAACGAATTAGGGTGCCAGTTTCGAATGCTGAATTAAATTGAGGCGAATTATCCGAGGTTATTGGGGACAGGCTCAAAATTCTGAACGACTATGCGCTGGAAGGTCATGAATCCGAATTAAAATGTACCGAAATAATGTTTCGCACGGTTTTTTCCAGCAAGCATTCGGTAAAAAGTAAGTGCAAAACTCTTATTTCGGTACCTTAAATTCGGAATTATGACTTTCGGTTACTTTGAAATTCGGACTTATGCCATTCAGTACTTTTACGTTAGGAATTATAGCCTTTCGGCGCATAGTAGTTCGGAATTTTAAGAATGTATTGGCCGTACAATCTCGACCAAAAATGATTTTCGTCGGCAAATTGAGTACTTCATGTTAAGGACGTTGCCTAGTGAGCCAGCGCGGGAGAATTCGGCTTCCCGCGCGAAAGTGGAGGGGATAACGGTTGGGACCGACTCCCTGGGCTACGACGGAGTAGGGATAGGCGCTCGGGATTGGCTGCTCTGGGCGGAAAAATCGCAATTTCTGCCTCGGCTCATACAAGTTTTCTCGCTAGTCTTATGTACGATTGTATTGATTTTGGGCTCAAATTGAAGGTAAAGGATGCATCTATGTCGTGACGTAGCCCGATTTTCCAATAAATCTCTAGTCTTCGCTGTAGCAGGTCGCAAAATATGCCTACTTTCGACAACGTTTTTTTGAGAATTTAAAACGAAATTCCAAAATCGGCCTACGTCACGACATAGATCCTTCTTTTGTCTTCAAAATGCTTCGAAGAGAATTGCGATATCTTCAATGACATCGTAGATAAATTCAATATAGTGAGAGCCTGTATGCGCGGGGGTAGGCAACGTCCTTAAGATAGAAATCGGAAACAAATCAAACATGATAGGGATGATAAGAGTATTCATTTTGAATAATAATAATGCATGAAAGTTATCAATAAATTGTAATAACGTTACCAGAAAATTTGTTAAACAATGTTTTGTTTAAACAATTTATTGATAACTTTCGGGCATTATTATTATTCGAAGTTAATACTTTGATCGTCTTGATTGTGGTTGATTTTTTCCCGATTTTTAACTTATCCCGAAGTACCTAATGTCGTCGACGAGAATCACTTTTGGTTGAGATTGTACGGCCACTACATCCTTAAACCCGTCCCCTCCTATTAGTTATCCCTGCCACCCCCACCCCGTATCAGTACGACGAAACTGCATCCTGTGGGCACGGGACATGAACGTGAAAATTCATGCGACATTCAACTGCTCCGGCGAACGAGGAAGATGTCGGATAGGACACGGGTCGTCGACGCTGCCTTTCATATCGCTGGTGTGACCTGCGGAAAGCGGGAAGTGATTATTTGGAGATGCTGACAGATGTAACGAATCGTTAAGGTAGTTCTGCAGTTTTGTGAACTACTTACGAATCACCTCAAATTTTAGTATAGTGTAGACACAACCTTCATAAACCGATTCCTAGATTTTTAATTCAATCCACTACTTAGTTTGTGAGATAATCGGAATTGGAAATCAGTTGGTTCGTCCTCGACGCCTATACCTAACACGGGAACCGATAGGAGTTTGTTTACATTTTTCATTACAGACGCTAAACGGAACTTACAATTTTCAAATAAAACTACTCGTGTCAATTTTCTACTACTTAGTTTCGGAGATATCGACTCACGAAAACTATTAATTCTATTCGACACGGAACGGAGACACACTCTCTGTCTCGCTCAGTTGCACTGCGTTCGGTGCGATGGAGCGATGGGCGCGCGGCAAGTGCGTGTAGGGGACCTATCCATGGATGAGGTGTGATTGTGTAGCACGGACAGAGTGTACAAGCTCTGTCAAGAGTTCCTCACTGACGGCATCATATAAGAATCGGGTTTTACTGTGCGCTGCAGTCGGAACTTTTGGCTGATACGTGTACCTGCAGAACTACCTTAATAAGAGCCGAATTTAATCGATCGGTGAAATTGACTACAGATAATTAATCATCGTGGTACGATGAGGATCCCAGAAAGTTGAACGACACGACCTGTACTGTCATGGCCGCAGTCTCCGGTGTCATGAGGATGCATCCTGCAGGAGAGTAAGGGGAGTATGAACACTTATGTGATGTTGATCTACTGCGTCGAGAAGAAAAGACTTTGAAAAAAGGATGCAGAACGTTGCCCGTAATTTCCCCTCCGCTGCTTGCACTTGTGGAAACGAAAAATTGGTTGCTCTGAGTCGCTGAAAAATTGAATCGATCATGGAGATAAACGGCTAAAACATTGGTTATTTCTGAGATGATTGATCGTTGTGGTACCGTGAGGATCCGCAGAGTTTAGGTGGCATAACTTCTGTCTGTCGCAGAGTCTCCGTACGATGAGATTACATCTTGCAGGGAAACGATATGGGCGTGGGATTTTATACTATGCTCATCCAGTTTGGCGGGCGGGGAAGATGTTGGATAGGACACGGGTCGTCGACGCTGCCTTTCATATCGCTGCTGTGAGCTGCGGAAAGCAAAAAAATTATTAGTCGGAGATACTGAGAAACGTTAGACTGATTGAATCGATTGTCAAACGACATTTTATCCACCGCTCAAAATAAACAGCAACGAGACAGAGCTTCGGCGTTTGAAATAGTTTGTTGAATAATTGATTACTGTCGTACCTGTTATCGGTTCATCCACATTTCGATGACTTATGAATGGAGAGGCGATGATCACTGATACGGCGAAACGTTTACTATGCGGCTCACCGGGGGGCACCCTAACCTCTCAGAGGTCGTAACTTTGACACTCGATTTTTCGAAATCGGTTAATCACCGATGCGGCGGCACGTCGCGTACCGCATCTCGCGACTCGCACAGAGGCATCCTAACCTCTCGGGTCGTAACTTCGACACTCGATTTTTCGAAATCGGTTCATCACCGATGCAGCGACCACACAGAGGCATCCTAACCTCTCAGGGGTCGTAACTTTTTTTTTTTTTTTTTTTTTTTTATTTCAGAGCTCAAAATATTTATTTATTTAGTTTAGTTTATGTCCACAGCAATGCTGGACAATAATTGCATACAAAATAATATGGCATGCAAAAAAATGCGAATCATCATGCATGATTTACAAATAGGTAGGCAGCAAAGTAAGAGCAGAAATAAGTACAGGTGAGAATACAAAAAACAATAATAATAAAAATAGAATGGCAGTACAGAAAAGTATTTGAAGGTCAAAATGAAATAAAAATAAAATCTAAATAAAAATAAAAAAATTTAAATTTAAAACAAGCCATATTTCAAGGTCTCTCCCGACGTGCAAGCTCAGATTCAAAGAGAAACCTGCGCAACCCTCGCTTGAAGATTGAAAGAGAGCGGGCTCCACGCAGAGAAGCGGGGAGCGAGTCCCAGAAACGAAGCCCAGCAATCGAGAAGGACCGTTCGTACGCAGTAGACGTATGGCGTGGAAGGACGAATTCGCTTCTTATCAATCTGGCTGAACCCGGTGCAGAGGCATCCCGATTCTCAAAGAGTGCCCGAAGGTACAGCGGAGTGGCGGTTCGAACTACATTAAAGAACAACGAGCCAAGTAGGTATAGTCTCCGGTCCCGAACAGAGAGCCAGCCAAGTTCCCGGCGATACGGGGTGATATGCTCGCCTCGAACCACACCACTAACAAAGCGTACGCAAGAATTGAGGAGACGCTGCAACCGCGAATTTAACACTTCAGAGACATCATTGAAGACCACACTACAATAGTCAAATATGGGGAAAATAAGCGATTCAACGAGTCTTTTGCGTAGCGGCTTGGAGAGCGATGAGCGCGACGCGGAGAGCTGTCGCAGAGTGAAACGAACACGGTTTGAAACGGAACTTATTTGCTGGGACCAAGACAGCCTGCTATCGATGAGAAGTCCAAGATCACGCACCGAATCAGAATAGGAAAGCGAGACACCGTTCAGGACTACTCTAGGAGGATCCAGCGATTTGAACCTAGCGACAAAAGGAGCGCTCCCGAGAGCAAGGACCTGGGTTTTGGCAGCATTGAGCTTGAGGGAATTCGCAGTGGACCAGCCTAGTATGGCCTCAACGTCTTCATTTAACCTGGCAAGAGCTACCGGTAGTTCGTCGAAACCGCACTGAAGGTAGATCTGCAGATCGTCAGCGTACATAAGGTGCTCGGTGTGGAGAAGTACCCGGGAGAGATCATTGGCGAAGAGCAAGAAGAGCAAAGGCCCTAAGACAGAGCCTTGGGGCACACCCTGGTCTAACGGGAGCCACGAGGATAATTTACCGTCGGACCCGGCTACGGCTTGCAACCTCCCTTGCAGATAGCTCGCGATCCATTTCAAAACATGCTGGGAGAAACCCAGACCGTGAAGCTTGGCGAGTAGCAGGCCGTGAGGGATGGAATCAAAGGCCTTGCTAAAATCAAAGAGGACTAGCACCGTGATCTTGTGGTTATCAATACCGCGACGAACATCCTCTGTAAGTTTGAGTAGAGCCGTTTGTGTGCTGAAGCCAGGTCGGAATCCTGACTGCTGAGGGTCTAAAATACCGCCACTGTCAAGAAAAACCATTAGTTGCTCTAGCACCACACGTTCGAGGATCTTCGACAAGGTGCAGAGGTTCGCTATAGGGCGAAAGTGGTCTAGCGAGGACAGGGACTTGACTTTTGCAAGCGGCAAGACACGCGCTTTCTTCCATTCAGAGGGGAAAACTGCCGAGTTCAGTGACTGGTTAAAAAGAGTTAGTACGTACGGAAAAATTACTGGCAAAGCGTCCTTAATGTTTCTTAGCGACACATCATCAACCCCACGAGATTGCGAAGAAAAATGCGAAATTGCCCTGAGCAGAGCCACCGGGGAGATGTCCTTAAAATAAAAAAGAGAGTCATCGTAGACAGCGGGTGGTAGGTCCGAAAAAAAGTCCTCGATTTCCTGGGAGGCAGAAGGCCGCTGTGCAATACTCGCAAAGTGAGCGTTGAGTTCGTCCGGAGGAAAATTCCCCCAATCATTGATGGGTGAGGCGAGTAAGCCAAGACTCCTCAGCTCATTCCATAACATACGGGAATCCCTGATACCTGAGAGTCGGTCATAGTAGAAAACTGAGCGAGCGTTCGAGATGGCGCGATGAGTAGAATCCCTGGCGTCACGGTAGCGGCAAAGGGCCGTTTGAGTCCTAGCGCGCCTGTATGCGCGGTAGAGCGAGTCTCTGGTACGAATCAGTGCCCTCAAATCAGGCGAGATCCACGGCAGAGCCTCTCGCCGGGGGGAGAAACTCCGATACGGAGCATGAAGATCTAGTGCACAGGTTAGATTGGTTTGTAGGCAGAGAAGCATATAATCTGCCGCAGCAGGCGCGTGAAAAGGGAGCCAATCACAGGTGTCAAGTTCCAGGCAGAAGCCCTCAGTGGAGAAATTTTTGTAGGCACGCGTACGAACGATCCTGCCCGAAGGTGGTGGCGCAGACACATGAATATCAATTGAAATAAGATCATGGCCTGCAATGAAAGGTGTATCAGGCTGATTAAAACCGCACAAGGCATCTTCGTCACTGAGCATGCAAAGATCTAAAAGCGTATCTGCCGTGTGCGTATGGTGAGTGGCCGAAAAAGGCACCAAAACAAGGGCTCTTGAAAAACAGAAATCCCGCAAGCCTTGAGCCTCAGGCGAGTCAGATAGCAAGTTGGCATTGAAATCCCCGAGCACAACAGATATGGTATAGTTACTGGAAAATCGATCGAGGATTTCCCCAAAACCTGCGAGACTGGCTGTCTTCGGCGGCCGATAGACAACCGCAACGAGAAACGGCGGTGTCTGCGTGGACTTGATCTCGGCAATAAGATATTCAGGGCTTCGAGAATACAAAGGCGGTGAAGCCGCTAGGATCTTAGCCTTGAAATTGTCACTGATATAGAGAGCAACCCCCCCTCCCATTTTGCCAACCCGATCATTGCGAAAAAGCAAAAACCCTGGAAGAGCTACAGAGCTATCCGGGATCTCGGGGTGAAGCCACGTCTCAGAAACAGCAATGAGCCCATAAGCAGAGGCAGAGAAATGAAAGCGTACATAGTCCATATGGGCTCGAATCGAATTGGCATTAAAGTGGCATAAGCGCAGAGGGCGCAAGCCAGCCGCTGAAGGGCGAGAAACAGTTTGCTGACGACCATGCACAGGAGGAGGAGGAGGAGGAGGGAGTCAGGCGGCTTGAAGACACTAACTTTGACACTCGATTATTTCTCAATAGGTTAATCGCTCGATCACGCAATCAGCTGTCAACCTATCCGGTTTAAAAATTCGCACCTAACCAATAAATATCACGGCCAATTCACATAGTGGCTCCCGAACACCTGACAGCTCGCCGCAAAACCGTCGTGCCGTGGGCATGGAGTAGAAGGAGACATATCTCCCCACGTTTAGGCTTCTAAAAGTGGTCGTAAAATCCCACGGTAAAGGGGGCGCTGCGAACGAGTCTGTACAGCAGAGATCCGGACTGACGTAGGCGCGCGCATCAGATAAACGTAGCCATGTCCATGGTCACTATGGTTACGCGGAAAAGAGGATGGGGGTTACGCGGTATCTGGTGCGCGCGCTCACGTTAGCCCGGATCTCTGCGGTACAGACTCGTTCGTAGCGCCCCCTTTACCGTGAGACAAATTTTTCTTTCAAGATATGTCTCCTTCTACTCCATGGCCGTGGGACGAGCCTTTCATCCATGAAGTAAGAGGGAAGGAGACCGAACTCTGCCGAGAACGCATCCCAAAAGTGGGGTAAGGTTTCTAGCCATAAGTCAGCAGTTCGGTGGCAAAGAATAACGAGGTCGACGAGTCACGTATGCGCAGTACGACTTAGCTGCGTTTGTTTCTCTCGCAGAAAGTGCGGGTGAGACAGTTTGTTATGACAGTTAGGTTATGTTCACGCGTGGTTATTTTCTTATCACGAAATTCGAATTGAATATTTTGATCGCTGACGGGTACCGGCGAGATGTCGATGTGTCGTGTACCGCAGTGTAAAACGAGATACAAAGATAAAAATAACAAGAACACATTGTTCAAAGCTCCCTCGGTACGTAATATCATTATGTAATATCTGTTATACTGAATTGTTTGTTCAATTATGATATTATCTATTACTTCGTTTCTACAGAATAAACAGCTATTAGATTGGCAATCAATATTAAGTAGCAAAGGTGTACACGATTTTGGACCGAATAGTCGGATTTGTATTTTACATTTCGATGCGATTATCCACGTATCTTCTTTGCAATTAATAAAGCTTTATTTGTGATTTCACGATTGTGCCAGGGATTCGACAGCAAAGCACGCACCATAACCTCACGAACTTGCTATCTGTCACAACAGAACTGTCTCACTCGCACTTTCTGCGAGAGAAACAAAGACACAGCTAAGTCGTACTGCGCATGCGTGACTCGTCGATCTCGGTATTCTTTGCAGCGAATGGCTCACCTACGGCTGGAAAACTCACCCCACTTTTGGGAGCGGAGTTCGATCTCCTTCCCTCTTACTTCATGCTTTCATCGATCGTCGTATCGACCGAAAGCTCTCGGATCACGACGTGTACCCTCGGTTGCATACCCGCAGGCGTACGTTCGAGTATGTGTCGACGAGCCCGAGGTGACCATCGACGAAAGTATAGTTAGTTTTAATTATTGATATGTATAATCTTAAGTTTCGTTTGACAAAAGCAATCCAATCCTGAGATAGAATCCAAGTGCTAGGATTCTAGCCTGAATGCCAAGTGAAACTGACCAACTGGTCTAGTGATGTGTGAGTGTAAATTGTTAAAAGCAAAAACACTAATTAGTGCACTATCTTACAGTTAAGTTTAAGTAGGTTAAGAAACCATTGTACCCTAGTCAAATAAGTAATGAATTTAAATGTTGTTATATGTTTTACATTCGATATTTCCGTCCAAGTTCCTATGCACTCCGCGTGAAGAATTTTGAAAGGCACAGCATTTCAACGCGGGCGGTGTTTCATATTGCGCGGTTAATAGCGTATAGGTAACGTGGGATTGGTGTCCCTATGATAACTGCTGCCCTCTCGTTTACCTAGCCTAGTGCGAATAAGTATGTATCATATTCTAGTCAGTATTCGGTTAACCTACGAACGAAGCACAACACGAAACATTGTGTTGTTCGACCGCTATTCATCTATCGTCTCCCGTTCGTACCAAGTGGTTCAAATCGTCTATCGCTCTGTGCGAATTCAACCTACCGTGTAACAACATTGAACGTTACTTTTTCTTAAATAAATGTCTAACTCTTGTCAATATTAAACCACTCTATTGTGAATCATTAAAACCCTGAAACCTCATCCACACCCGTGCCTCAAGTGCCTACCAGCGTACTTGAAGCCTCGCCTCCACAAGTTATAAACTATTCAAACAAACAAACTGGATTGAAAGTAAAATTGGTAGGGTTGATTGTAAATATTACTCAACCGTTCTTGGCTACAAGTCCTGACGGAATAATATTGAGCGAGTCAAGTTTATTGGAAATAAAATGCCCTTTCACCTGTAAGGAGAAACAAATCGTAAACCGTGACGCTAAAGTATCGAATATCCCGTATTTGCAATTTGACGAAAATGATAACATTTGTTTGAAGAAAAGCGACAAATATTACACGCAAGTCCAGCTATCTATGTACATAGTCAACGTCGAAACGTGTCATCTTTTCGTCTATTCGAGTCACGATAACGTTGACGTCTTAGTAAAAAGAGATGACAACTTCTTAGAAGAGTTAATTCCGAAAATGGAATGGTTCTATTTCACTCATTATCTTCCACTATTATACTGAGTACTGAATTGGGACGATACATTTTCAACTTGCTGCTTCAGTATTCCTTACGTGTGGTGGTTTGCTCTTGGCAATAACGCAGCACATGTGCATAATAGCATGAAGATGTGGTAAAAGTGTTACGGGAATTAATCTTAAAATATTACACAGTTTTATTTTTTGAATAGCACGCTCGACGTGAATTCTGACTGATGCGATTTTGTAAGTTTCCTCTACTTCAGAGTTACTGAATTGTGGATCGAACGCGAATGGAGGTATCACTAATACAGCATCGCGTTTGAGTAGTTCAGACTTTATCTGAGGGAAACCTTTGTCCGCCAAGACCGTATTCCCGGGTTCCATGTATTGTAAAAGGCCGCAGTCATTTGTGATATAACTGTCTGTAGCTCTTCCGCCATACCCGTTTGACAATTTACAAATAAAACCATCGGGCGTAATAACGATCAAATATTTTGCTGTGAAACGTGACTTGTAGTTGGAGTACATGAGAACGCGTTGTTCTACAGTAGGTGGGGTTTCAGTAAATATTTCCGTGCAATCAATGATACATCTACAATTTGGATATCTTTGGAATGCGACTGGTAGATTTTTCTTAATACTTTCCCTTGATGGCCAAAAAATCCAAGTTTTGGTCTTCTGCGTCAACGTACTCAACATTTCAAAGAAGACTTGAGAAGCGGTTGATTGTGTACCTTGAATGAACAAGCTAGGCCGCAAAAGGAAATCCCCAATTTCATTTTCATGAGAAGAAGCAATAATCTATTCTGCTTATTCAATACCCGGTAGTAAGCTGGTTGACCGTCTGCTTTCATGTCGATCAGATTGAGCAGCACGTGAACAAAATTTAGTAAAACCCCGCCTAACTGCAACATACTCTCATCTGATTCAATATCAGAGAATCCTGAGAAACCATAATGCACTATATCGTCAGGTGCACATGATTTAGTGTTTTTTTTACTCTACAAACGATAGAGGTTAGCTCCTCAACATGGTATTTAACGTCCACCATAATATAAATATACAGCATGTCCCATCTCAAGTGTCGATCATTACTTTTGGAAAAGGTAACTATTTAAGAAGTTATCCTACCTATAAAAATTTTACACGCAAATTTAAATTCAAAAATCCAAACTTCAATTTATTTAAATAAAAGTATTGATTTTAGTTAATTAGTTAATTCAGTTGATTAATTATATTGAAATTCACTCTCGACACTTGCGATGGGACATCCGGTATATAAATGAAGTTGAAATCAGAGTCTTCGTCTGACACCCGCCGTATACAGACGTACAACCGAGTTCCGCGAGTATAAACACTCGGATAACACGATCACATACAGCAGGAGTGGGGAAGAAAGACTAACTGTGACAAGTGAAATAAATCGAAGTGATTATAGTGACGACCCCAAAGAACCAGGCACCCCGGTGCATCCAAAACCAATCCCACGATGACTTCTGCCTACAGGGGTCAACGATCCCCGAACAACCCAACGAACAACCAAAGTCCCCCCCGCCAACCCAGCTACGCAACAATCACACAAAACGACCAACTACCAAAGAAAGAGCACGCAATTGTTGTAGAAACACAGGATGGCATACTTCTGAAAGACTGCGTCTATGCAGTTGGAGCAATAGTAGACCCAATCAACATACGGTTTGTATCAAGGATCTCCAACGGACGAATCTGTCTCTTTCTAGCCACCAAAGAAATTGCCGACGACCTGACTAACAACTACACACACGTAACAGTAAATAACATACAACTAGAGCTAAGACCACTTCTAACCAAGCACAAACGTATCATACTGTCAAACGTATACCCAACGATCCCACACTCGACCATCGAAGAAATCCTCGACAATCTAAAAGTAAACAGAGGCTCGGCCGTATCGTACCTCAAGGCCGGCATCTCCGAACAAGGATACGCCCACATACTGAGCTTCAGACGCCAGGTCTATGTACACCCCGACGACCTAACTAAAATCCCTGACTCTAGACAAATAACACACGACAACACCAACTACTGGATCTACCCATCAACTGACACACTAAGATGCTTCGTATGCAAAAAAGAAGGACACATTGCAAAAAACTGCCCCGGCGTTGACAGCGACGACGGACGCAACTATGAAACCCCACCAACTCCCGAAGAGGACACTGAACCGAACTCACCCATAAAAAACACAGACTCTCAACCAAAATCCAACCCAGAAGACGAAACCCAAAAAGACACCGAACAACCAGAACACCCTTCCGGACTGAAAAGACCCATATCCGACACAAGCACAACATCATCTTTCACAACCCCTCAAGATCCACGACCACAGAACACACAAACAAACCCAACAACGCAACAACCCCCCAAATCGAAACCCACCAAAAGGAAAAAAACCTCGAACCCAGAACCGGCACCAGAGCCATTGGAGACACTTCTTGCCCCAGTGAAGCACATACTAGACGAACCGAACCAATTCCTAAACTACCTACAATTCAAGAGCTTCTTAGAGAAAGTACACGGCTCATCTAACCCCAGAGAAATTGCCCTAGAGTACAACAAAGACACTAAAGCCCTGACAACCTTCATGAAGGACATAATATATCCCAAACTCAACGGCAGAACCCTGAAAAGCAGAATCACAAGAATCTGTAAAAAAATCACAACCAACGAGGCACAAATAGATTCAACATGCCCGTCGTCGTCCGAAAATGAATGAGCTACGCATGACCAACGAAAACCGAAACCCTAAAACATCTAACCAAACAACAAACAATGCAGAACAAAATAATACAATGGAATGTAAACGGCCTGAAGGCTCACTATGAACTAGAAGGCGTTGTTCCTCATTCGCTCGCTTCGCTCGCTCACTCGGTTGGAAGAGAGCGTTGTTCCTCACTCGCTTCGCTCGCTCGGTTGTCAGTGGTATTTCAAATATTTTGGGAGTGTATACTATCACGCTGTGCAATTGAAATCGGTAGAGGATTGAATAACGATACTGCCCACTTTTAGCGTTCGGTTATTAGGTGGAAGACCATTGGGTGTCAATGAATTCATGAATTCTATCGGGAGAATATTACTCATACCAGTATTAATATCTTCGTCTTCGCCTGTATCGACACTCATTTATTCTACTCCAACACTTTTAATTTTCTGACAATATTTCGTTGTTGATGGCAATGACATCCACATTGGTTAGAGCTAATATAACCTTTCCATAATTTGAGGTATCTTGAGGACCGACGCTTTCTCCAAATATTTCTCGCACGATTTTACTATTCGAGCAGAATTCCGTAGGAAATCGTTGAGAACTTCGTTGTTACGTTTGAAAGAATCGCCAAATACACCATCCCCAACTCGCAGAGGCCATTGCTTGAAATCTGTCCACCATTGTCCATCAGAGATGCGAATATTGCCCTTCAATGACAAGTATACAAATTGATTCCATACGCTGCTTCTTGTCACACAGGCCTCTAAAATTTGTGTTCTACTCCCACGTCTCACAACTGGTAAAGTTTGCCGAAAATCCCCAGAAATGATGACTATTTTACCACCAAATGGTTCGTTAAATTCGCATACATCTCTCAACATACGGTCAATAGCCTGAGTGCATACTTCCTAGATTCTAACTTTCACATCTCGAATGTGCAACCCTTGTGCAGAATTCGATTTAATATTACACGTTACGCATTTATTTGATTATAACGGTAGTTTTAAAGTAGAGTGTGCAGTTCTTCCTCCTTTTGATAAATTCGCTACATTCCCGTTCATGCTACAGGCAGCACTATCAAACCCATACTTCTCGATAAAAAACGTGAATAACTTTTTTCGCTGCCACCTGGACTATCCAAATGAATGCACTTATGCCTACGCGACGTACAGCACGCATAACTGCGTCATATACAATACGTTGACGTTTCGTTGACGTTTCGTTGAACTATTAACGAATGTTCTCACCATCTGTTCGATAGTAGTGATGTCTTCGACATTGTCTGTGACACACGTAAATACGTAACCGTCTTTTAAGTCCGGTAAATTGAAATTTTGCCACGTGAATCCATGAAATATGAGTATTTCATTGAACACCTGCAAGGCCTTCCGTTCGATTGTTTCATTCTATTCATTTCGATCGACCAACTCGTATTTCTATTTTACGCAAACAGCCTACACATCTCCTTCGGAAATTTAATAGGCGATCCAGCTTCAGCCAAACATTCGTCGCATTCTTCGACATCAGTAACTAACTCTCGCGCTACAGCTGCCACAAAAAAAGGATATGTATATCGTACCTCCATAAGTTCGCAAATCATCGTATGATTGTGCTCCCGGAAAACGTTATAACAACAATCTTAAATAATAATGCTCTTTTTTTCTGGGACTCACAAAATATATTCTACTCAATACAGGTTTCACAAATTCCTTTCGCCTCGTCCACTCCGTATTCCTCTCATTAAACACACAATGATTCGGAATTTCGCAGGACAAATAATTACGTGTTTTCACGTCGGTCTTGTTGAGAATTAGCCACGCGAGCAACGTTCATTCTTCATTTCTGTCCACAGCTACATGCCCATGCCCCTCTTCAGAATATGACATATTTTCATTTTCAATGTTAACAGCTAACTTATATACAGCGTGCGATTGCTCATTTATCGGAAATTGATACAACCGATTCATTGCCTCGGGTGGACACACATATCACGTCGATCTATGTTCGTTAACCTTGTCGTATCTCACGCTATTTTCTTCCTGTGCATTCTTCATTTCGACGACCGCGCAATCATACTCTTCATAACAGTACTTAAATAGGTATTTTATACATTGCACCGTTGTACTACGAGTTTATAATAATATAAAAAGTATAAGTAATGTAACGAAACATTGGGATTTATAATTGGGATAATAATATCGAAAAATATCAGTAAAGTAACCAGACATCGGGATTTATAGCCGGCGTGACAAATTGTTCATGATAATATCGGAAAATATCAGTCCAGTAACGAAACATCAGGATTTCTAGCTGGCATGACGAATTGTTTATAATAATACCAAGAAAGTATAAGTAAAGTAACGAAACATTGGGATTGATAGTAGGCACAACAAATTGTTCATAATGTTATCGGAAAATATCAGCAAAGTAACGAAACATGGGGATTTATAGCCGGCATGACGAATTGTGTATAATAATATCGGAAAATATCAGTAAAGTAACAAAACATGGGGATTTATAGCCGGAATGGCGAATCGTTCATAATAATATCGGAAAATATCCGTGAAGTGACGAAACATCGAGATTTATAGCCGGCATGACGAATTGTGTATAATAATATCGCAAAATATCAGTCCAGTAACGAAACATCGGGATTGATAGTAGGCACAACAAATTGTTCATAATGTTATCGGAAAATATCAGCAAAGTAACGAAACATGGGGATTTATAGCCGGCATGACGAATTGTGTATAATAATATCGGAAAATATCAGTAAAGTAACAAAACATGGGGATTTATAGCCGGAATGGCGAATCGTTCATAATAATATCGGAAAATATCAGTAAAGTAACGAAACATCAAGATTTAAAGCCGGCATGTCGAATTGTTTATAATAATATCGAAAAATATCAGTCAAGTAACGAAACATCGGAATTTAAAGCCGGCATGTCGAATTGTTTATAATAATATCGAAAAATATTAGTCAAGTAACGAAACATCGGGATTTATAGCCGGCCCAGCAAACACAGAACTGCCGAAATGATAATGGCCCAGCACTGGCAGTGCTGGCAATGTGATGGTAGAGGCAAGCCTTTGCTACGCCACTACATGTGAGATAGCGGTATTTCGGTAAAATTTTTCCGGTATCCAACCATTGACGGGGCGATGTCGGTGACCAAGTACTGATTTTCTGCAGGGCAACTTGCATCTCGCCAGAACCAAGTTGCCGTCACTTGCCCTTTGTCAAACACAGATGCACCTTTTTTTCGATGGCTCGGCATTGGCAGCCCTAGTACTTTTTTACCGGCATCCAACCATTTATGGAACGATGTCTGTCGCAAAGTACTGGTTTTCTGCAGGGCATTTTGCAAATTGCCACAACCGAGTTGCCGTCACTTCACCCTTGTTAACCACAGATGCACGCGTGTATTTTGATGACGCAGTTCGCACGCGTCTTGGCGCGTCTTCCTACGTGAATAATATAATTACTTGGTGCATTCAAGGAGCGGGAATGGAAAAGATCCCGTCCACGGGTAACTCAAATCTGTTAGTATTCAGTTAAACTAAATTTGATCCGAATTTAAGCTTAAATTCAATAATGAGCATTCTGATAGATGGAGGATAAGAACATTTTGAGGTTATGATTCGACTTTTAGGTAAATTGTCTGCTTACTGAGCACGGAGATAGTCTTCGTGTTACTGAGATTTGTTTTCGCCTGTTGCGAGCTAAGATTGCTTCAAACAGTAAATATCCCTTCAAAAAAAGTCAAGGTGGCAAGTCTACAGAGATATCGAAAAAACTGTCCAGGAAACTATTCAGTTGACAAAGCTAGAAGTCAAATTGAAATATTATGGAAAATTGAGGTTATGTGAATAATTCGATAATTCTTATCATGCACAAAATTGGTAGTGGCGCAGTACCGTATTTCCGTAACTCCATGATAACAGTTCGATAATAGCAGCCTTACCAACTCCGGTGCTGGTTAAATACCGATAATTTGACAGGCTACTGCAAC
>JAFFZH010009600.1:46070-57722 GCA_018420115.1 Euura saliciscinereae | reverse complement strand
GATGTGTTACGTCTTGATCGATGTTGAGGATGTGTTACATCCAGAACGATATTGAAAATACAATGAAATAAAGCAGAAAAGAACATTTCAGGTTTTTTATTATCCATATCAATATTGGACGAGTGGATGAAGACAGCAATATGGAGATCAGACAAGTTGAAAGCAGCATGACTGGAAAGGTAATTCAGGATGTGGTACATCCCGAACGATATTGAGAGTAGAATAAAATAGAATATGAAAGAATATATAGAAATTGTAGTTTTTTTTATTATCCAAATTGGTAAAGATTGTGAAGGGGTTTCAGGTCGATCGATTAAAAGATGGTTTGTAAGCCCATTTCGTTTACAGTTTTTTGCTCACAAAGTCCATTTTACTTTCATTATAGATTCAATCCAGAGTTCATATTTTATTGTTAATTGGAGGTTTCCATCTTTAGAACCTGCAAATGTTTTGAGGATTATTGTGAATCTAAGGAGATTGAGGACTTTTAAACAACAAGAAAATAGTTTTCAAGGAACGTTGATAAACTAAATTCGACCACCAAGAAGACTCTAAACATCGAACACGGTTGTTCTTCTATATCGCCAAAATTACAACTCCTCCAAGAAACACCAGTGACTGAATCAAAAGATTTACAAGACCTTTTAATGAGGAACCACTGAATTTATACCTAAAAACTATAAGGTAGCAGGAGGCCAGGGAATCAAAAGCCCTAAAATCGTCCTCATTAAAAATCTACAGAAAGTCGATTCGAGTTTCTAAAAATTGTGAAAGAAAAGAACTGAATTTTAGATCATTTTTCGATTTTCTTCAACTTTCTTCGACTTCGAGTAAATGCGACTTTTCGCTTTTGATCCTTTTTTCGTTGAACTTAAAATGAATATTCTATTCCGGCTTCATCCCTGCGGTCTACAAGGCAAATATCTGTGTGGGTAGCAGAGGTACTCCGCCTATCCACGCGCCCCTTATCCGACGCCGACGACGAGGTCTGTAATTCCGGTGATGAGCCCGCGCGACACTAAGGCGACGGGCTTACGTACCTCGGAATCACGAATCTCGATTCAGCGGCGGCCGCAAGACGGAATAACCTTGATAGCCGTCGCCGACGTGTTTCGCTGGCGCCTAGGCAGCGCTCGCGCTCTTTTCATCTCCCGGACCCATCCGTGCGGTTCGTCCGCTGCTGCCACCTGGCGACTGGATAGTTCCAACGAAGAAAATTGCCCCGCTGCACCGTTCTTTCGAGTGCAATTGCTTTGGGAATGTTAATCGCGGCCATCCACCCGTCGACCTGGTCGGTGGTCCTCGGAAGCCCAAATTACCTACGTTTTCGGTCAGCCCGAGCCCATCTTGGCTTCGAGATTATCCGAATCGAGAATTTATTCGGAGGATGAGAAACGCGTGACGATTGTTTATCATTTTTTCGTTTTTTATATTGCGCTCGGATCGACGAGGGAATTTTACACCTGGTGGTAATTTAACGACGAAGAGCGTTAACGAGGATCTACCTAACGACGCTATTAATGGGGTTCGGGTTGATTCTTCGGGGTCTTCGATGAAGACCGCAGCGACGAAATAAAACCCACTGACTGACCCTTCGCCTTCTTGCCTTGGAAGGTTCGCAGCCCGAGCACCAATTTCCGCAGATTGGTTTTTCGGAAGGTCGTGGTAGGTACGGGAATTAGGTATTACCTGCCCGACCCGTGGTTATCCCAAATTGTGTAAATTTCCTGGCGAAATATTATATATTTTTTTCATTACTTCACGGATCGCGGTTCTCGGGTTAACCCCGCGTTAATAATCATCACCTGAACTACGAAGAACGAGGTGCTACAGCTGCAGCTCTGAGACAATCAGTTAGTCTCGATCAATGAGCCTTTTTCGAATCTTAAAACTGATTACATTTTTTATTTGACACGTCCGCAGGAGTTTCCAGATTATTTGAAGATCAAAGTTCCCAACAATGAGAGTGAACATCGAAAAAGATTTGCAAGATTAAAAATTCCGAGTCCAATACGCTGTCAAAAAGAATAGAATCAGTATCCTTACGTATTTTTGGATCGCTTTTAATTACCACAATTCTATGGTTAAATTAAACAAATTTTTAGAGGTGGATTCCAGTTTGATGGTCTTGTGGATGGACATGTGGTTTTTTTTAATCAATGACATCAAATGAGACTCCTTGCACCTTTACTTTCTACTCGAAACTAGGGTGAAAGCGAAAAGCTTGAGGGCTGGCACATCAAGTTCACATCAGCCTGAAGAGGCTAAAGTTCAAATTTTCGCCATTCAAGATCGAAAGAGAAGAAGGGTAGTGTTGATCACTACTGAAGTCCAGTGTAACAAGTCTGTTCGAGTCAATGAAACCCCACAAAGTCTCATAAGGTTCCATCATGATTTCGCCAACTCTTCTGAATCCCCATGCAATTTTTAAAAGTCTTTGAGATCTTTGGATGATCCGTCGAAATCTCTGAAATAACCTGACCTCGTTTGAGTCTTGAAGGCCAGTGCACAAAATTTATGTTATTTCCGAACTTGAGACCAGTTTTAAATTGCCTAATGCGAATCCTAATTGTTTCAAATCCCTGTCATCATAAACTTGGCTACACTCCAAGTTCTTCCGGTTTCCATAAGCGGTCCAGTCGCTCTTCGAATCAATGACAGAGTCTTGAGTTCGAGGATAATAGACCAGGAAATCCATTGAAGTACCGGATGACAGTTTGATCTTGGACACGTGACCGATTTGTCAGAAAGTTTTAACCACTGCTTTGATTTAGCCACTGCACTGACCCACAGAGGTTCGTAGGGGAAGAATCCCCTCACCAAACCATCCCGGAAGCATCGTTAAGATACTTACATAGCCGGCCATTATTGTTACAGACGGTAAAAGCTCCGCTTTATTTCGGGGTGAAATTTTGCTTCCAGCATTGCCGTCGTGAACTCTTGAAGAATCCTTTTCACCTCTTTTTTGTATAAAAAAAATGATTCTGCAAGGTCACGAAGAGTGTTAGAATTTAAAAAATAACATTAAGGTCATGCAGCAGGATTGGATGATCAATTGAGACCGAAAGACAAACACACGGAGCATGAAGGGGGCTGGTCGCACCCTTGACGGCGCAAACAGCATCCCTTCGGTTTAGTTACAGTCGGCCCCATGGGATGCGTATACCGGTCGACCGTCGGTCGCTCGAGTATCGGAACGAATGATATTTATTGACCGGTAAAATCTCCGGTCCACTTGAATCCCAGGGGTGGTCCTGGTCCTGGGCAACCAGTTTCCTCGCCCTTAGAGCCTATTTCCTATTGTCAATAAATAATCGGAACGCGGAACAAACTCATAAATGGGCTTGCAGCAAGGCATCGGATCAAATCATCCAACACAGTCCAACACCTCTCGGCTTACCCATCGAGATCCTTCTTTTTCGGAGGGAATACAAATTAGTCCTTTGACTTTTTTTTCTCTCTTTTACCGTCTCAGTTTTTGGAAGATAATGTGATACATGGCAGCTGATTTTACTGAACTGAGGATCTCCTCACTCTTATTTTCAGAATCCATCCATGCTGTGTATCGGGATGCAAGAATCACTGAAGGTATGATCGTGACTGCTCACACACAAACGATGAAAGCATGATGTAGGTCCGCAAGGTAGGTAATGGTAATCGATATCCAATCTGTTCAGGGATTAACCGTTCGTGCCATCTGATGGATTCATATGGATTGAGAGCTTCAAGTATTGTTTATACAGGGATTCATGATATGATCGTCTTGTGTTTGTCCTAGGTTTCAGTCAGCCTCAGCCTATCCTCGGATGGAACAGCGTATGGAATGATTAGAGTGGCTTTTCAACCGACTTCAAAAAAGGAGGAGGTTCTCAATTCGGTTGTCTTTTTTATGTTTGTTACCTCATAACTCCGTCATTTATCAGCCGATTTGGAAGATTCTTTTTTTATTCGAAAGGGTATACTTTCAGATTGGTCCCATATAAATTTCATCGAAATCGGTTGGGTAGTTTGGTTTTGAAGTCGATTTTTTGTCACTCGTGACGCTTGTTTGTTTTTCGTCAAGAGCAGCAACTGCGGAAGCCGAAGAAATTCTAGGGACCAGTGTAAGAAGGGTCTGAGTCCATTTCTGCCCATTTTCGGATATCGACTTTTACAAATTCAACGCTAGAAATAAAGATTTTAACTCACAGATTTTCAAATTTCAACTGAAAAAATTATAGGTTAATCTACGGTTCGAATCGTTTACAGCCAGATCATAGAATACTCATAAGCAGCCTTGAATAATCGAGTTTCCAAAATTAAAAATCGTCAAACAAAATTTGACCGTTACCAAAAAATTGTAACTCTTCAGTTTTTTTTTTCAGTTACTAATTTTGCTTCAATTGAAAGAAGCAAAAATGCTGTCTCAGTCATTCGCTACCGTAGAAAAAATGTCTTAAAATCGAAAATGTCACCAAATCCCCAAATTGATCACCAAATCCAGATTTTTTCATCGAATGATGGATAGAATGAAAAAAATGTTGTTAGGTGAAGAAGAGATGACCCTGTGATTCCATATCACTCTCCTATGCCTTCTTCGGTCCATTAAATTATCTGTTTAGACTCTATGAAACTCCCTGACTGAGTCTGTCCACAAGCTGTTAGTCCGTCAGTCAGTCAGTCATCAGCCATCGAATTAGACACGAAATAGGAGGCACAGATGACGTATTACGCATCTGGATATATCAATAGAGAGGTGTCTATCCGCAGGGTTCGTGTGAGTCAAAATACAGAAATAGAAGGAAGGGTAGAAGAGAATGAGAGTCTGAGAAATAATGATAATTATCTATCCTCCCTTCTGCGACCCTGAGGCGATCCAGGTTCGGGGTACGAAGAAAATAACAATAATTTTGTGGAAAACCACAATAGGTCCGGACTCCGAGTTTCCCATGAATTGAACGTTCTCATAGATCCGAGGAAGGGTCGTTCTGAATGAAACGTAGTCGCATAATTTTTTTCACGGTCGTCCCTCGCGTTCCTTTTCTTTTTTTTGGAGAGAAAAAAAAACTACGACGCGTTGCGCGGGTGTTTGCCAGACTGCTTGACGATACTGAACCCTTGAGAGCACCCGATCTGTCGATATACGATACTAATTGCCTCGCTCCATCTCGGGTGTCCCTTTGTCAGACGTTCCTTGCGTCTTATTCCGCTTTTCTTCGAGGTTTCTTTTTCCGTATTTTTCTCTATTAGCTCCGGCTCCTCGGGGTGTTCTTTGATCGGGACTCAGCGCCGTGAGAATAACCGAACTCGAAACTTAACGAAAGGCTTGTGCGTCTCG
Source organism: Euura saliciscinereae (assembly GCA_018420115.1). NCBI lineage: Eukaryota > Metazoa > Arthropoda > Insecta > Hymenoptera > Tenthredinidae > Euura > Euura saliciscinereae. The sequence goes on along the minus strand of JAFFZH010009600.1, from coordinate 52,405 downwards.
CCCCAGGCAAAACCAATCGATGACTAAACTGTGTTTTTCTGGTTAAAAGTATCGGTTTATGAAACGCTACAGACGCCACGTGTGGACTGTAAAAAGTACTGTCGCATCGTTGGGGGTCAAGGGCTTAATTATTCACGGCATAAAACGTCCAACTATACAGACCCTAGTTACACCCCATTTCCAGGGGTTTTAATACTCGCCTATCACTTCTACCTCTGCTGCAGTATCTTGTAATTATTCTCTTGAATCCTTCATGAGCGTTACTTTTCACACTAAACGATCCTCACGCACACTGGTCTCTTCTTCTTCGAGCCACGTAGTACGTAACCCTCGTCAGTTTGGCACCAAATCCGTCAAAAATTTATTCTATGGACTCATCGATAACTTCTGGCCCATTTGGCGCCTGAAGAACCGGAAAACATGCTCCCTAAAATTTCACACGTCTATAAGATGCTCTGATTATACTCCTGGAAGTCAAAGATGACGGTAAGACTTTTTGTATCCTTGGAATAAAAGTCCTGGAGATTCGGTTATAGACTAGCAGTTCTCTCAAGACAAGAACAATAAATGTTCTTTCTGAATTAAATATGCTAACTGACGAGGTTTCTTATATTTTGATATCGTTGCAGACCTGGATAAACTTCAGGGAATTCTATTCGCTGTAATATTCAACGAAGTTTTTTCCCTTTGTTCCGGCTCGAAGGAAAAACTACGGACAGTCTTTTTACCAGACTGACTTTCTTCGGGAGAGAAGAAAGGGAAATAAAAATTGTTTTACAGGTTTTAAAAACCCTGCAGGAGACGTAAATGAGAAATACGAGGCTTTGATGGCCCATAAAATGAATGTACCACCTGAGAAAACTAAAAAGCACCATTCTAACTCATTCTGACAAGGAAAGTGATTCGAAAAGCTCGATCTCACTTTCGATTCGTCTCCTTTATATGAACAACAGTACTCAAAGATTGAGCTTTTCAAGTGATTTCAAGTAGCCTAATAGGTATTTTATGTGGCATGCGCAGAAAGTAACTGTTTATTCGGCAAGGTTATGTTTTTCGTACGAGCCGTTGGTTTTACAATTAGCCTTGTAAAGTAACGGCGAGTACTAAAAACATAACCTTGCCGAACAGTTACTTTCCGCGCGCGCCCCATACAATATTTTTTACGGAAAAGGCATCAATAGTCACTTTGACGCCAGTTGAGTTCCGCACGAACTGCGTATAGGAGCTGCTGTAAAAGGTAGTAGAGAGGGGGTAACCCGCGGTATAAAGACTTTATTCCGCAACTTTGACATGCGCACTTCGAACTGCGCATAAAAGTTGCGGAATAAAGACTTTATACCGCAACTTTGAACTTAGCGGTATAAAGTGCCACCTGCCGGAACGAAAACAGGCGTCAAAAAGTGACTTTTTAATGCCTGTGCCGTAAAATAATTATTTCAGAGCGATTGCAACTGGCGTGTGACTGAAACTATTCAGAATATCAGCCAGCGTGTGAGAGATCCTGAAGGTAGGGTACGTAGATAAGTGAATAGAAAAAAATAGAATGTGTGAAATGTTAATAAGCTCAATTCACACTTCCAGAAACAATTATTCGGGACTCTACCCCGGGCATTCCAAAGCTGGGTCATATATATCAGACGAAGTGCGGATATGCCATAAATACTCCTAAGGCACCGTAGATCTTCTTCGCTCGGGTTCCGCCCCAAGCACATGCTGCTCGGTTTGCTATTGCTTTTTAGCGTCGTCAAGACTCGGGAGTCTCTCAGACTCGTTCACACCGTTCACAACGAGCCAAATTCAGATATTCAGAGACATAGTCAACCCTAGCTCCTCTGAGTCGAGTTAAATTCCTGGCGTTTGAGGTTATATCGCCGAGGCACCGCATCCTGACATCCGACCTTCGCGCAGTGCATCCTACCAAAAAACGCCCTCTGGATACTCGCCGGACTTAAAAGACCAGTTGAAAGTCAAAGCTTAAATCGTTGTTACACGCTTCGTCGCGACTTGACTCTATTTCAGCCACAATCGTCTTTATTTTGTTGGACATGTTTTTTTTTTTTAGACAAAAGGAGACTAGCTTACGCCATCTTTAAATTGAGGGGACGTTTCGCGGAGATTTTTTGGTCCCGCGTCTCGTTTAAGGTAAATTCCTCGAGGGTCCATAAAGCACAGATGGAGCAGAAAGCGTGGCCCGGTTCCTTGACACTGGTGGCCGTAAAACAACCGAAGACTGAAAATCAGTTTCTTGGTTTTAAGCCTGGGCGGTTCGCGTCCGGATTTTATTGCTCCGTGAACCTATAACTCTTTTTAAAATGGGTTCAACCGGTAAGCGAGTAAACTGCGATTTTAGAAATAGACCCTGAAATTCAGAAACTTGTCGCTCGTCGATCCTCTCGAGAGACGAAATGTCGTGAAAATTTTTTTGTTCTCGGTGCTTATTGTAGTGGGCACAAAACGCGGAACCTCAATTCCATGATGTTAGCGGTAGTGCAATCTCAGACCGTGTCCCTCAGGCGACTGGTGTGATTTGTCATCGTGTACCATTGTGGTCGCGCCTCTTAGAACTCTGGTCTAGGTCGCGGTGACCTGCGGATCATTGTTGCCATTTAGATAGATTTCTGATTTATGCGTTCCTTCCAAAACCGACAATGATCATCCCTATGGGCTAAAGAAACCACTAAAATATCCTCCTCTTCTCGCTATTTGGGGCTCGGAGTTATGGCCCGAATCAGATAAAAGACGCAAAGTATAACCGCACCCCGGATTCTGGACCCGGACCCAACCCCCAGTCGAGCATCTGCCAATATTTGTCATCTATTATCGCTCATGGCTTGTAAACATGATTTTATGGACACCTTGTTAGCTAGGCGCTTGCCTCAAACATATATCACACAACGGTCTGTATGTATATCCCATTATAGACAGTGGATCTCTTGAAAGGATCACCGCGGCGTCGCACTGCGCATGCGCGTACCATTACAAACCCCATGACCTTCGCTCATCGTTTCTGCAAACGTTCTGCACACTGATTATGTAAAGGTTATGTTTGCTGCTCGGGTTTTTATTTTACACTCACGCGTTGTACAGTAAAGTAGCACTTTCAGGTCCTAGGAGTTGAAAGTGGTGATTATTACGCTCCGCGCATGCGCACCTGAGATTATTGGACACTTCAAGCTGACCTCACTTAAGTAAGCCCCACTTTCGTTATATTATGTAGGGTAAAGAATCGTGTGCAGTTGTGAACTAATAATAATGGAGGTGACAGTTTTTTGCAATCTTCGGGGTCTTGGTGGCTAGTTATTCTGCTCTTCATAGACTTTTTATCGCATTTATTTCGATCGATCTCACGTCGGAAATTTTTAGGTTGAGGTCAAAGTGATAGAAATGAATGAATTTAACTCTGGATCATTATTCAGTTAATCTAGCTTTACAAATAAAATATCATTCAGATCGACGTAACGCCACGTGAATTTCTAAACAAATTATGAAATAACTCATAAACCACATTTAATCTGTACAAGAGTAAGAAATTATGGATAATTCATTATACAGGGTGATTTTCAAACTACGGAACAGTCTGAAGTTGGCTAGAATCGAAAAACAAGCTTTTAGACAGCTCTGAACTTCATTTCTCGATTCTAGCCAACTTTAGACTGTCTCATCGATAAGAATTCACCCTGTATTTGAGGAAGAAGGAGGATCTCGTCTGAAGAAAAACTCGTGGGCGATTCGTGGTCAGTAATTTTCAAGTGTGTGGAGAAAAAAACCACGATACATCAATTCAAAGTGAGGTTAGAAGTGCAATAATGGCTGTGATAGATAAATAAGACTATTAAAATCTTCAAAATTCTTCTAAAATCTGCTTTCATCACATCGAGAAAGATTTTATACTTCGAAAATTGATTCAAAAAGCGAGAAAACCTTTAAAAAAGCGCTTTGGATGCGCTTGACTTAGGCTCTAAGCGGCGAACTGACGAAGTTATCGGGTTACCCGCGAGAATTCAAACATGCTTGATCAATGTTTACAGTAACAATGAGCTAACTGATCGATTTTGTAGAAGAAAAAGTATTCTTTCACGTCATCAGCCAATGAGAATGAAGTGAATTCAGATCCTTTCGTTGCATAAAAATTTTCGTGAATCATTCAGGATCCAATAATCCTCGAAACGGTTTAATGACCGTTTGGCAATTCTGTGGGAACAAGGAAGAGAAGTAAAATACGATTCACCTCCGTTACGTCGACTAAACGTTTTTATTAACAGTTATAACCGGACGGGTAGAATCTTTGCGAAGATTCGTATACATATACGATTGTAATACCGTCAAAAATTACCATATGAATTACATAATAGCCCGATCAACAGTTCATTGAAAAACATGTTCTCGGTGCAATTTGGTCCACGCGATGCATCGCGGAGAACGAAGAGTTTTAAAAGACGGGAGCCGGAAGTTGTGGCGGAATATGAGGCCGCGCGTTATAAATTAATGTGTAAGAAAAAAAGCTTCATGTATGCATATAGGCAGCGGAGAACGAAGTGTTGTGCACGCAGGAGCTAGAGAAACTCGTTCGGCTGCTATTATTCCCTCAGGCATATGTGGGCCAAGTCATTCAGAGTGAAAACAAAACAAAAAAAATTAAAAAAAAAAACGGTTCCGAACTGATATATTTACCGGCCCGAGGCACGTCGCTCTCTTACATCTGTTTTTCCTGGCCCACCGCAGCCTGCACAAGCGGACGGTATGACTACAGTTACTCATTGTTCCACCGCACGTCTCGTACCTGTATAGGTACCACGAGGACCCAAAAAACCACCGCGAAGGATCAGATATCCCTCGACCACCGACACGCGATATCAAAGGACCGCCGACCACGCGGATCTTCTCGACGTCGCGAAGAGATATCTTTTTGAAAATTGGCGGAAAATTGCAGCGGCGAGAGAAGGTAATTCGATTCGAAGAACCACGACGCGACGGTCATTAAGCTTCACCGCGAGACTCTCCGATCCTACGGGATTCGGGACTTCTTCGATACACAATTCCTGATGTGGACCACTTGGACCAGGAACAATTGATCTTCATTGTTTCTTCTCTTCTGTCTCTTATCTTGGGATTATCTCTTCGGGCTCTGCCCTGTCTTTATTTATGCACGTGTGCCCAGGATGAGAAATGCGCGGTGCCACCCTGACCCACCTGGGGGCGTTATCGCCTACGCCCTGGCCGCCCCCGGGCGTATGGAGGCCGAACTCCACGTGCGAGACCCGCGAGACGTACCTACATAAGTTCCATTATACACGCACTGAATTTTACACGCCTTATATTGTATATATATACACTCGTGTTCCATAGCCTGGGGAAATTTACAGCCTCAAATTATGAGATTACAACAATTACGTGGCCATTGGTGTTATAAAAAAAAAGTTGCTATTCATAAAACTGAACGAAGAAACAACAACAATCCACTGCATTTATTGTGACGTTTCTTTTTTTCAATAATCTTGAAACGTATTCCATGAGTTTTCTCTGGAAAATTAATTTTAGTTCGATGAATCAACTCAAAGAATGCGGCTTATAGATTTTTTTAGTGTGTATGTGATAAAAAAAATGACATACGTATCGTCACGATCCACGAATTTAATGATTTTTAGGCAATTGAAAAATATATATATATATACTTTTGTATAAATGATAAAAAAAATGCGATGATTTCCTTTGGCAGACAACAATGTTACAAAAAAATATGTCCTGCACTATTCTGCAATCTTGGATGAAATCAATTGTAAAAATATTCCAGGAAATTCACTCAATATTTATGTTATTTTCACCTGCATCTTTGTTTAATGGATAAGCATGACAATATAATTTAGAGAGTTTTATGGTTCAATTTGTTATGTTACCGAAGAAAGTTAATACAATAGAATTCCGTGTATCTAGTCAATTTGTACATCAGATGTTCAGCTAGAAGTCCATGAAATGATTACATCAAATTTGTATAAAATCGTAACATTATACCAAAACACTTTCATTTTCCTTTGGATTCCTTTCCTTTCAATCAGCCACTACTTTATAATTTATTAAATAATAATATAAATGAAAATGTTAATCGCATCATGAAATATGTTCTGAGACCCTAGGAGATACTTTTTTTTATATCATTACATGGCATGCATGCTAGCAATACATGTTTTCTCCCTCTCTGAAACAAGAAGATGATTTTTTCTCTTCAAGTAGTTGAGAAAATTGGACCGGAAACGGATATAAGATCGTGGAGAAAGGTTAAACCGGTCCTATAAAAGGACCTCTAGGCAAATGGAAAGTGGAAAAACGGGAGGGGGGGG
>JAFFZH010009600.1:0-45970 GCA_018420115.1 Euura saliciscinereae | reverse complement strand
GCGATGAGCCCCGAAGAAGAGGCGTGTACCCGTGCCTCACTCCCAGGTGCGTTGCGCCCATGACAATACGATCCACGTACCGAACCACCACGCCCTGCTTGTGGCAGGGGACCCTGCGGAGGGTCACGCAGAGCCTTAAACGCAGGGTTAGAGAACGGGGCCCGGGGGCCCAGGGTGCGGAGCTCGCAGATGCCCCGATGTACCCTGTACGCGCTTGCAAAGCTAGTACACCGAGCAGTTGTCTGTACGGGGTGGCTGAGCTACGCCTGGACGATCATCCTTCAGGAACTAGTGTGGACGGACTGAACCTGGGCGTGTCATCGACTGGGTACCGAGCGCCCTGTTATCCTACATTTATTTTGTATGAGGATTAGAGGAGGAACTTATGGTGTAATGGTTTTTAGAATAGGTCGTGGTTGAGACCACCGGCTTTGGGTCTGATATGCAGGAAGGACGTGGAACAGATTTTTAGTATTATGTAAAAATGATGACAATCTTTCATGAAATCGAGGGGTATGGGGTAATTCCTACGCAGTGAAAATAGTATATTTCGATACAAGTGCGAAAGGTTTGTTTTGAGACGCCCGAGAAAAGCGGGGGTGACAATCTCACGAGTCGAAAAACAACTTTCGCACATGTATCGAACAAAATTTTTCATCACAAACGCACGTAAAGTCCGATTATACGCACGCTTGCGTGCGTAAAATCGAACTTTAACGCACGGCGTGCGGAAAAATAGTTTTTCGTATAATCTCGAACGTAATTTCTTCGTTATAGTCAACGTTTTGACTCTGGTGAGAGACTTCCTCAGAACAAACAACTTATTTATATGCATCTGTCGAGGTAGAACAACTTACACTAGTTTTTCATGAAGTCTTGAAGGAATTGAGGTTACAAGGTAGCACAATACAACACAACGAGGCCACATAATTGTGGACTATAACCTTACCGAAAAGTTAAATGACGAAAAAAATGACGTTTTTCTGACCTAAGTGTCCATGATAAGATCAAGATTCAAGTAGACTGAAGGTCGAGATCAATCGATTCGAAGGTGTTCTAGCAGATTCATTCAAGTCTTACGTTGATCACTTTGACAATTTTTCCAACTCGTTGTCAAACTTGAAAATTTGTATGTTGTATAGTAAGACAAAATCGAACCAAAATTTGAGTCGCTTTTATGAGACATGGTATTTCAGACTTTTTATGTTCAGCAAACGTTGAAAGAGTCTCTCAATGATGGACTGTCTCTGATTGAATCAAGATTTCATGATCAGCTTCACAAAATATCAGAAAATGTCAATGCTTTCAGGTTTCAATTAATTCTGTAATTGTTTTCTCAGGCCTTCATGGAATTTTAAACACATTCACACAGTTTGAGGGGACCTCGATCGACTGAAGTAACTGCATTCGGAATTCTGGATTTCATAAATTATGGCGAGAAGAGAAATGTCAATGAAATAAAACTGACACGTTTGATTGTGTTGAATGATAATCTGAGTGTACACATGATGGCTATATGGTGACGTTAGTATTTCATTGCCGAAGTTCTGAGAGCTTCCAAATAAGTTTTACGTGAAGATTTTCAAGGAATAGCGAAAAATTGATGAGAAATGCACAACGATCGAAAGGGTTGTTTTGAAAAGGTTGAAATTAGTCAAAATTAGGTTCTTTTTGCACTTAAACCCGTTTCAAACCGACCCCCTCGATTATCACGTGGTCTGCATTATTGTTTTAGATTTTCCTCGGTAAGGGACTCATTCACCGGCTTGAAATTATGAAAAGTCTGAAAAAATCACGTATAGTAAGCCTAAAATCCTGAATATCATGATTGGGGTTGGGTACACCTACATCCGACTATAGCTCAGGTTAACATGCTTTTTCATTGTACTCGTATTAGGTATGAGTCCTGACGGTGGGGTAGGAGCTTAAATTTATGTCGTAAGTTTGACAGCATCGAGGCTGTAAATAATTCCCAAGCCAAAAGTTTTTCGACTTTCAGAATTTAACATAATAAGAAGTTCGTGCGGAGTTTCCGCGCGCCAAACCCATACCTATGCAAACGCTCGAATGTCACCGGAGGCAATCTTTATCATCATACACGTCCACCTCTCAACTGTAGGTACCGACAGCGGCACGCAAAACTAAATTTTCTTAGAAAATTCATAAATTCATACTATCGCCAAAATCCACCCTCTCAGACCACAAAAGCTCAACCCTTTTCTATTCTGCATACAGAACTTCGACTAAGGTATTATAGGTACGCTCAGATTTATCTTCTCGTTCTACTTTCTTTAGACAAAATAATACAGAGAGAGAAATTGAGAGGAAGAAAAAAATAACGGAATGAGGAAAGTTCAAAAGGAGCTGAGTATGGCCAAAATATCTCCTTTCTCAAAAACTACTCAAATTTTCATACATGTTGGGGTTTGAAATTATTTCGCATCATCTTCTCTCTTTTTGGCTTTGCTTTTGTCAGTGCTGCACCTGTGTCGACATGAATCCACACATCACTCGTTGGCTACTTTCGGACCAGTCTTTGGGATTCCGTGTCGAACAAGACCGCAGCTCGCATCTGTCTTGAGAAACTCATGCAAATTTCATAAGTACGCGTATTCACTCTTGAATTGACCAGGAAAAGAGTGCAAGAGAAGACGAACGCGAAACTCTTGATTGACGCAATGCTTGAAAAGAACGATCTCGTATGCCATGTTCTGTTCAATTGATCCAATTTTTACTGGTCGAAGGAGATTGAGTCCGATGTTATTTTCCCACATTCGATGTATATCTGTTTTTCTCGAAAAAAAAAAAACAACTGGTCAAAGGCATGTCGTGTTTACGTTCGTTTGAATACATCCAACGTTTCCACGACATCCCAACCAACGTACCGAAACGTATCATTGTTGCGGATAATGCAATGTAAGTAGGACCGTAACAATTCCCGGGTAACAACGTTTAATTGTCATAGAGTAATGTCTAATAACATACATTAAGGTGCGTTGTCGTTGAGGTCGGCATATGGGGACCCTTTGTCCACCTTTAATAACAGTCGCTACAGGCTTTGGCTCACTACGGAAATAGGAAGGATAGGAGGAACGAGTTGATAGTAAATAAGCGCATGCGTCGATGCGACTGTCCCTCCTCCCCCTCCTCCCCCTCTCATAGCCCCACCGAAGACGTTTTATGATTATTTATATGAATACAACCTTTTTTTTACTACTTTCGGTCTGCCCATTCACGTGAATCATGAGCTCGGCCAGCTAGCGTGCAACTGATTACGGTAATCAGCCATTCCTGTTCCGGTATCGGCGATGATGTAATTACAATCATTGATTTAACGCAACTTCCGCGATTCTCTACTGTAATATTATGTATGCTTCGAATTTGAACCGTCTTCGAGTCTGTCGACGTGCGGTCAACGGCAAACTGCCCCAGACCACACAATATCGAAAAACCGTTTAGGACAGTGCGTGAATCGCTTCAGGGGATGGTGGAGCCCAGGTGCTACCTAGGCCACATAAAAGTACAAGCGTCAATGGAAACGTTTCTGCGGCTATGAAAGGTGAAAAGTGCCAAAGAGCTTTGGACCCCGGACAAATTTATTCCGTTCGAGTGGGTGGTTCTGCTCGGTAGCAGCACACGTCACATCGTCGTCAGGGAAAAATGGAAACTACCGTGTTTTGGGGTTTTTTTTTAACGAAAGAAGATAGTATCGCATTATACATTGATTGGTCTTATTATGATCTTCCTCGTGGGATACGGACTTGGGCGGATCTTGCAGAAAACTCTTCGTGGCGAGGCATGGGGCTAAAAAGAACCTCGAGGTATTTTGTGTCCAGGTTATGTCTGGCATAAAAGAAATTACACGGCTGGTCCGTGGCATTATCTCACCGTGAAAATATGGGGATACACCCAACGCGGAGGGTCCTTGCCTTTTGGGAAACGGACGACGATGACACAGAAAAGTGAAAACATCCCATTGACTTCTTTTCGAAATGGGCTATTTTGTCATTCAGATGTCTCCGTGCCAACATACTGTAGTAGGTATTCTATTCTTCGACCTCATCCGCGGGGTTTCTTCTTTCATTCTACGTCGCCTAAACCGATCCTTGAGATCTCCTGAACTATTTTGCGGTCGTGAATTTGTACACCAAACAGACTCGAGTCCCGAGTCTCGCAGGACCCGCTCAAATGTATCAAACGCCACTTAACCCACCGTGTAAACAAATCCTCGGGGATTATGGGGTGACGTCTGCCGTGGGAGTCAGATCCACAATGCACCACGAGTTTTCCGCAGGACGTGGTTCGCTGGGAAAAACTGCGGCGTAATACAAGTATTTAGGAATCAGCAAATACCCCCATTGTACACGAGGGAACAGTTACGCGTTATTTAATGCTCCCACTCCTGCCTCGGGGTCTGCACTTCCCTCCATTTCCGTGAAAAAGATGGAAGAGAAAAACAAACCAAGAGGCCTAGGCTCTCCCCATGCATGCATGGCCTAGTTCCAAGCCTGTACTTTGGCCTCTGAAATGTTGTCATAATGAGACCTAGAAAAATGACACCGTTCCTGGAAAGGAAGACTGGAAATAACCAGCATTACTCGACCTATCTGACCATCCCCTAAACACAGTTATCGGTCAGGATAAATTTCGCCACGTCAAAGCTCTCCTCGCACCCCAGGCAGACGTTCGAGGTCGGTACCCTCGCGACTTGATGGGGCCACCCGGAGGGCCTGAGCAAATGACACCGGTGCTGAAGTGGCCTGCGGATCGAATGAAATTGAAGTTCGATTACGGGAGCCGAGATTATTGCTCATTATCGTTGCAGAGAGATGATGGGCTGAAAGGGGTCCGCGGACCGGCGGTTGGCCGGTTCTCCGGTTCTCCGTTTTTCCCAGTCCTTGCGACTCTCGCTGTGCTATTAAACGCGCAACGGAACCCCTTTCTAAATCTTAAATCGAATAACTGAGGAGAAGATTGACGTGGAGCACCGGTGGTATTGATCCTCCGGTGCATGCGAAAACAGATTCTTTGCAAATCCACCGTACCGCATGTGTACCTCAATACACCGATTGCGTGTTAGGCGGTACCGATGCAGAATTGTGCACTGAGGACTGAAACGTCTACTCGCATTCGTCGAATCCTGCATTTAACTCCTTGTGACGTATCCAACGGGTTAAATAAACACGCGTGCCCGAGAAAATCAAATAAAACGGGCAGGTGGCCTCGACAAAAACAATAAGCGAAATGCCTTTAATTGACGAACAATGAACCAGCGTCGCAGCTAGTGAGCCAACACACACCTCTCTTCATTGTGACATCGTCACCGAATTATTAACACCCAATGGCTCCGGTCAATGAGGTTATTTTTCACTCAGTGCAAATTAATTTGCAATTGCTGTATAATCACAGCGAACGAAAATGAAGCGCAAATTTCACAACTTTCGAGCTATCCCTATTTTGTCAACCTCTAAAATAAAAGGACTGCCATGTATTCACAATTTTTGAATGCGAAAGAATGTTGGAAATCGATTGCGTTAGCCATGAAATCAAATCGGCTTTTGCTACGAGTATTAAATTTTAGCGAGTGCAACGAAAACGGCATTGGCGAATTTCGTTTTGATGTAGAGATATCCGCATGAGTGGTTTCATTGATTCGTTAATTAATCTCTAGATTGTGGAACAATCGGTTATATTTCCTTGTGTACCAACAATCCACAATGGATTCAGAGCGAGAGAAAATTCCCCGCAGTTTTTCTGACTGCAATGCAGTCGAGAACGCGTGCATCGTGTAGTGCACCACGTACCCTGTGACAGGAGGGCGTGTTTCGTTCCAAACAAGTCGTCTTTGGGGCTCTTTCACGTTAAATGCCAGATGTTTCGCATATGTGGTCAGCCTAGTTTTGTCGCCATTTTTACAAAAAAATCGTACGACCACTCTCTGATTCTCAACCTAAATCGGATATTATAAACAAATTCAAAAACCAGTTGATCAGAACTCGAAGTTTTTTATTCTTTCTTATGCATCTACTACGTCCTCATTATGCAGGGATCTATTAGGGTCGATCAGTCTTGCGGTGGGCGGATGGTCCCTGACACTCCGCGAAGGAGGTCCCCTGAGTTGACACAATGATGTGGCAAGGGTGACGCGCCACGGTTAAGCAGCCCAAAGACGAATTCAATAACGAAGATCGTTAAGTTCACGGAGGCGGGCTGAAGTCTCTGATATCTGACGCCAGACACGTGCTGGGCGAGCTTAACCCAGGACCCTAAACTCAAGACTCAGTCTAAACTGTGAATCAGAGTTCCTAAAGGTATCGCACAGCGTTCGATTAAAAGCATCACAATAGAAACGTCATCATTGATGGAAAGCGTTCCACTTAGGCTTTCTTCTTCATCTGATCAGATTTCCGCGATTTCGATCATCTGTAAGTTAGGTTAGGTTAAGTTAAGTGAATTCCCAATCATTTCTACTAACTTCCTCCGACTACCTGGGATTTTAATCGTCTGTTAGGTTAGGTTAGCTTAGGTTAACTTAGGTTAACTTAGGTTAGGTCAGGTTAGGTTACGTGAATCCCCAATAATTTTCACTATTCTTGTTAGACCACCTGGGATTTTCGTCATCTGTGTGTTAGGTTAGGTTAACTTAGGTCAACTTAGGGTAACTTAGGTCAACTTAGGTCAACTTAGGTTAGCTTAGGTTAACTTAGGTTAGGTTAACTTAGGTTAAGATACGTAAATCCCCGATAATTTTCACTATTCTTGTTAGACTATTCAGTGTGAAAGTGATCGGAGTGGGAAGCAGATTTCTTAGAATTCTTCAAACTGAAATATTGGGATTTAGCTTCTTCAGCAACGCAATCTGGTAGCGTAATCTGAATTCTAACAATCCCCGACGGTCTATCATGTCTTTGTTGAAGTTTATGTGACATCAATAATTTATCGTTCTTAGAATCACGATTTTCATTCTTGAGTTCGAAAAGCTAGCTTATGTAGTGGCAGATCTCTGCTGATAAATCACAGATTGTCACGAGGAAAATCTGCGTGTGATTCATCATATAATCTGATTTGTGAATCCGACATGAAACATGTAACTAATTAATCACATGGCATATGAATACAGGATCAACATTTTTTATTCCCAAATTCGTTGATTTGTTTCATCTCTGACGGTTTGCGACGACACTTTTCATAATACGTATGATAATCACAACCTAAATTATACAAATTCCTGTCGTACCAGAATCTCGTGATTTATCAGATTGACTTTTTCTTCAGGCATGTGACGGTCACGCTATTCCCATTGTGTCAATGATTTTCAACATTCTTCTGTCCTCATCGAATAATCGTTTCACTTCTCTCAAGGAATTTCCCGCTGATTCCTCCTCCTTCGAGTTCCTTGAGTGAAAAAAAAACCTCCGACGGAGTCTATGAACCGTGTAAATAAGAGTAATAAGGCAGCGAGGGAGGATCTCGAGGTTATCGAGTTACATCCATGAAGGCAAGATATTCGGTTGTCGTCGTCTGGCTGCAGGATCCATTACACGGGTGCTTGGCTGAAACGTAGTATCTTCGTTACTTTTGATACTCGCGGGCATGTTGTCCGTTCCTCGGTTAACTTTCCAGGTGGTGATCCCGTGACGGAGTGTACTCGCGGCTCATGTCCCTCGCGCTACCAACGAGCAGAATTCTATTTCTGGTTTCGACGTCTCTTTTCATCGCGTCGACGGAGATGTAGCACTCCTTCATGGGTGTGGTTGGACGTTATTTATCAAAATCACCGCTCGCTACTATCTCCCTGAAGCCGAATTACGTCTCGACTTCGCCATTCCTCGGGGGCTCGACGACAAAAAATCCAATAATTCGAGGTGCGGGAAATTTGGAATCGCCTCAACGGTTTCTGTGTTCGCGATGTTCGATCAACCGTGAGTCAAACGTTTATGGGAGTAGCTGCTTTGAATTCAAGACTCGAACCCGTGATTCTCTCTCTCTCAGGAAAATTGACAGTCTGTTCAGTCCTAAGCTTGCACAAAATTGCCCTGTTCGTGTTACCGGAGGTACTACGCCTCATATTGGCAGAGGTTCGAGAGCCTCTTCTCCATTCCTTCGCTTTGATCTCCGCAAGATGAATTTACATACGTTTCACCACGGCAAGAAGCTGGAGAAGGGTTTGCGGATGATCGATTCGAATTTTGCGGAATATTTGAAAAGTTCGGAAACCTAACGTTACATTTTCCGCACAATGGCGCAGCTCTGGGAGCGATTTGACTGCAAAAAGGCGATTCTATTCAACCTTGGAAAACGCGGTCCGCGGGGTGCCAAGGTTTTACATTGTCGTACATTTTTATCCGGCCCTTGGGATTTCTTTCAGGCAATTTCGGAGGAAAACTCCTCTGAGAAGGCCAATAAAACGTGTGATGAATCGATCGCAATTTGGACGAAATCACCCGGAGATATTTTCCGGTCCGTTATACCTGCCTCAAGGCGAGTGTATCGATACACGAAGATTCACGCACAATATAATAAAACCCCAGCACAAAAACTGCCTATCATATTTTTTTTGCATTCAACTCAATCATTTTTCAAATGCATTAGCGGGTGACTTATTCCACTGAATTTTCGTTGGCTCGTTGCACGGAGGCGTTTCTTTGTGCCTGTACAAGGCTGCGGAAAACGAGGGAGGAAAACGAAGGGTTAAAGTTCTGGGAACGAAACGTATTAATCACGACAGTAATTAGCGTGATTCAGTGCTGACTTTAGATCGAGACGATTCTATTCGATGTGCTACCCTAAAGTCTTGAGTTCAGAGGATTCTATTATTCAATTCAACCCCGTCTCTGCACGATGGGGTAAAATCGTTCTGGTCACAGAAATGATCGACTTGAGACACTCGAAGGTGCTGAAATTTGTCCAATTGCTACCTTCAAGCTTTCTTCTTACTTTCACCCTCAAAATGTCTCAACCTCGGAAGCGTCGTTTTTTTTTCTCTCGAATGAATGAATTTCTTCTTAGAATATCAAAAAAACGTTGATAATCGAGAACCTTTCGGGATCAGACTTGAAATTGATGATAAAAAATCATATAACGCTATTTAAGCACGTTTAGTGTCAGGCCAAATGAATGTTTCGTATACCTCAATTTTTCTCACTGAATATCTCACTTGCACTTGCTCCTAGATGGAAAATTGTCTGAACTGATTTTGGAGGTGATAAAATCCTCTACAAAAAAGGTACGAACAAATTTTTGCGTGGGGTTAACCATTTCGAAGATATACAGACTCAAAACTAGCCGGTTGGACGCCAAACTGATTGAATGCTTGTGACACTTGTTTTATCAATATCTTCCTTTACGTTGCTCCTACGAAAAAATTTACTGAAACTGAATTTTGAGGTAATAAAATTCTCTACAGAAATCATTCAGACAGTTTATCGCGCAGAATCGACTGTTTGGAAGATATAGAAGCTCAAAAGTCAGTCATCAACACTTGTGATACGGTTTTTGATAATCGGTAACAACTTTCATCCGAAAAGTAGAATAAAACTTCTAATATCCAGAAATAGAGATTCACAGTCGAAGATCTCCACTACTCAACATCGAACTTACGGTCTCTTGAAAAAAGAATAAGTCACGTATAATCTAGACATTAATAACCAAAAGCGAAACACGTGTCAAGATGACCGGGTTCTTAATTTTGCGAGCTGTCAAGAAGCGAAAATGGTCATAACTGATTCATTCGCGTTTTCTCGCTAGGCAAGTGAAAATTTATGGATTCGTGTCCTGACGTACCGAACGGCACGTTATGCGTTCCGAGTCTGGGGAGTAACGGTGAATTTTATTATGCCATAGCGCACATCTGTTCACGGTTCTTAAGGAACCAGCCCATCAGCCTATGGCACCAGACTCTAATTTTCTTTTTTCCATGCGGTATGAGCTCCGGATAAAAATATAAGCCGAGGGATATTAGTCAAGGCGAGACGATGGGCTGCCTGGTTAGGAGCGACCAACCAAGAGGGCGACGAAGAGGAAAGAGTGTTAACTAGATCGCCAGGAAGTCGAGGTGCTAAATCACACCAGGCTTCAGCAGAGAATATAAGGACCGGGGAACCGGGCTGGAAACCGTCGACGCAGATGCAAACGTATCAATTAACAACGAGGCACACAGCAATGCTGACTAATTTCCATTCATTCTTTGCATACCCGACCAATGTTCCATGAAATTATCGAACTATGATCGCCTCGGGGTTGAAATTATTGTAAAAAAATTAAAATAAAATGAACGGAGACTAATTGGGTCTGCTTTACGTAGAAATTTGAGCTCTTGTATCCTTTTTGCACTCCGTGAGTTTCGTGTTTCTACCGTACTATGAACATCCTACAGACACTGTGTGTAGAATTTCACGAAACGATTTATAATTTTTAACAGCTAGTCATCGTGCTCGTCTTTGTCACGTACCGGAAGTTAGAACGGGGCTTTGTTTTTTGTCTGTATTCATTTATCACAAGTGCAATGTATGATAGTATTTTTGGGATCTTCCCTACGTGCCTAGATTGTTAAATTAGATGTGTCATGACGAGGATTGACTTTC
The DNA here is from genome assembly GCA_018420115.1 of Euura saliciscinereae. Taxonomy (NCBI): domain Eukaryota; kingdom Metazoa; phylum Arthropoda; class Insecta; order Hymenoptera; family Tenthredinidae; genus Euura; species Euura saliciscinereae. The sequence continues at coordinate 35,387 of JAFFZH010009600.1, read as the reverse complement.
GAAAGTCACTGCCATACTTTGATGTGTATGAAAGCTCATCACCTGTAAAAACTATCGCGTAGACAAACTGGAACGATTCGAGAACCCCGACAAGTCTTAATTACTGTTCCAATCACTGGAATGTCTGTCTTAGCAATAGTTCAAACTACAAGCGTCACGAGTGACAAAAAAACCGACTTCAAAACCAAACTACTTGACCGATTTCGATGAAATTTATATGGGACCAATCTGACAGTATACCCTTTTGAATAAGACAAGAATTTTCCAAATCGGTTGTTAAATGACGGAGTTATGAGGTAACAAACATAAAAAAACGAATTGAGAACCTCCTCCTTTTTTTAAGTCGGTTAAAAAGTACAGGGTGGACAGAAAAAGGACTATTTCAGGAGAATATTTTTATTTAAAATTAAAATATGAACCCGCCAACTGATACTTTCGCCGGAAAGCAGAAAAATGAAGCTTCAATACTGATTTTGGAATGACTAGAAAATTTTCATTCGCTAATCGTAGAAAGTCGATGGAACACCTTTCGTAAATGACACTATTTTATTTTCCATGTGTGCCTGAACTTACTGTCGAAATCATATTCATTCCACTTGAGTGTGGAAATGTCACTTTTCTTCATTTTCCTGTCAAGCTTTTGAAAACCCTTTTTTTAGGCGAATGAAGATTTTCGAGCTTTGCAAAAGAACAATTGAAGCTTTATCCTACTACTCTCCAGTGACGCGAAGTTTTTGGAAATTATTCGCCGCAAGTTCAGATTTTATTCACCTTCTAAGATGGTAGAACTTTTTCCAAGTCAATTTTTCGACGTTCAAAGGACGAATAGAAAAAATAGGATTGAAAATCGATTTCGAATCGGTGTCGACACGAGGATGTACGTACGTACTTATAACACGCAACGGATTTCAGTGCTTGTCAAAGTTTAAAACCATGTTGAAATACTCACGCTTTGATCTTGGCTTACAACGGTTGGCAGGACACGATTAATCGCTGTCACTTGTGTGACAGCGGCCCTGCTACAGAGATATGATAAACGACGTAAGGGCTGTGGAAGAAGGCATATTTAAACGTTGTAAAACCTCGAAAAATCACAGTCGAAATTATGTTGGGAATAGATGACGTCACTTTTCAAACGTTCATCAATGCTTCCTCACTCTGAATTATTAATCGTCGTTTTTTTTCCTCTATTTTTTCATTTCTATTTCAACAACCATTGATATTCGTATTCGTTAAACAAACCGTATACGATACTCGTGTGTCATTAAACGTGGCTTTTGGAATAAATTATAAATCGATAGTTGAAATTAAGTACAGTAGGTATATCGTGCCGGTTTGTGCAATGCTATTGCGGAATTTACATATTTATACGTTTTTTATACACCGTGTAATTTGTACTCGCTTATCGAACCGCTATTGAAATGTTTATTTTCGTTTTTTTGTCAAAATTATTTACGTCTTATTCAAGTACATGTATTATAAACACTTTCGAAATTATCATTTGATGCATGGAGGCTATTAATCTCATAAGTTAAATATCCACAAGGCTATCGTGAAAGAGACAGATATTATATAATGTATTGAATATTCGTAATTTATTCAAGCTAAGAATCATTCCAAACGAAAATACAGTATAAAAAAAAATTACATCTTACTTACATCGTCATAAGTCGACTTGCAAATTAGACTCAAACTGCCTCCAGCCACGTGAGTCATCGGTCAAAACATATTTAAAAATTCTATGTCCATAATTGACTGCTTTCTTAATTAAAAAAAACCACCGTCTTCAATTTAGGAGATACTGGTAATTGGTATTCTCGACAGAAATTAAATCGCTAACAACTTGACTCAAATTCTCCACTCGCGTGGTCCAGTATCTGTTTCGAAAGTCAGATCTTCGATGTCTGCGTAACACTGCCTCGCACAGTGCAGGAAGAAGACTCGACGCATGCGCAGATTTCGGAAACTCTACTTCGCGCACGATCTACAGTAGATCATGACGAAGCATTGAATCTAGTCTGGCATAATAAATATGATATTCTCATAATTCATGGAACAGTTAGACATTAAATTTCAATCACAGTTTGGAATTAACGGATCTTCTAACGAGTCGATGCGTATGCTTTCTGGATTGTATTCCCATTGACGCGGGGGAGATCGAAGCGAGTCATAATTCCAATTAATCTCGATGACTGTCGGTGTGATTTACCCAATTACGATAAAGTAAGATAGTAACGAGCTATCGAATAAAATCGAGAGCTGGATGGATGGTGGATTCCGTCAGGGTCCCTGAGGGTGTCGCGTTGACGAACCCGACACTTTGATGACCCATAATTGGTTATAATTAAGTATAATCGACCTGCGATGGGTATCGCATTGCGAACTGTACAATATGACCCGGTGCAAATGCATCTGACTCATTTAATTCGCGATATCAACTGACCATCGTGGTTTCGGTTGACCATTACACTACAAATATAGGTAATTGGGAATAAGAACTCGAACAGGTTGCAAATTAATTGAGATTAGAAGTGCTTTAATTAATATAATACGAAATTACATATACATATGATACAATTGCATTGCAATATTCGCTTATTCTATTATATCTCGTGCGACGTGGATAGAAATATATTTCTGAAAATTTTCATCCTTTCAAAGGAAATTGGTTTATTTATAATAGATATATATATTCATTTATTCGTATTTTACTCCATCTTATTCATTCCTTTTCATCATCACATCGGGATAATTATCATATTGGAATGTGAATTTCATTTTTTCTAAACATTATTGATTATCTTCTGAATCAATTTTTTCTGTATTATAAATTCGATACCGAGTTTAGATCTAAAAAACAATTTTTTAACACAAGTTATCATTATTATTACAATAACACAGTTGAAAATATATAATTTTTTTTTACCCTGTTACTGTTTTTCCTGTTGGAATATAGTTTTAATCCTGTCCAAGGCTTCGTTACTATCAACGTTCTTATATCATATGTTTTTTTACTGTCATAATGACAGTTAGAATAATGAACCGTAAAATTTTGGATTCTCTTGGACGAAGAAAAGACTTTAACATTTCCGACTATAAATTTAAGCTCTGATAATTCGGTGATTATTTAGTTTACCCAAAAAAAGGGATAATTATCCGAAACTTTTGGACGTCCACTATTCTTCTTCGATACTCAACATCTCAAGGACTCGTGTGTCCAATTGGTTAATAATTTACGTGCGAGTTTATTTTTTCTACACATGAATCTCGAAGCGACCGCCTAGGCGCAGCGCAGACCCTCGTCGAGTCTTGGGCCAAAAGGCCAGACCGTCGCGGTCTAATCTTTGAAGAAACCGTCCTGACCCGTGTTGCTCTGGTCCTTGGGTCACGAGTGATTCTTTTTCCAGCGTTTGGCGGTGGCTTTGTAACAAGATGCGCGTGCCGCGAAACCCATCGTTGTGAATGCTCCTTAACTGCCGCCACATGCCACATGCCTAAACCTTGTTAGCGTCTTTTGTTGCCTGCTGATAACCGAACCCGGCCTGGCCTCTTCCGTTCGGTAAAGATTATACCGCACTTGGAAAACGCGCGGCTCTCTCTCTTGGAAAGAAAAAACTACGTGTCGATATTGTCGCTCCATTTCCGACGTTCAAACGGGTTCGAACTGGTCCCGAGGACGTTTTTCCTTGTCCGCTTGTTGTTTTGCGCTCTAATTTTTTTTCTCAGACCACGAAGTGTCGAAGTGGTGAAGTGGCCGGTCCCTTGGACGAGCCAATCAACGCCCCATTCTTCGTCTTCTCCCTTCGACCGTCTCGACACGTGACTTCTATATGGCGGAGTGATCAGTGATGGTACACGGCTTCGACGGGCCACCCATGGTTTCGCTCGGCCGTCGTCAGTCCCGGACGCTTTTTTATGCCTGGTAAAAAGATAATTAAACATTTTTATTAATTAGGGAAGAGAAACACGTGAAGGTTATAGCACACGTGGGTGGCTAAGGGTTACGCGAAAACAGACGTTAATCAACCTTTTGCTAATTTCTTGGTTTTTGTTGCCAGAATCTGTGTCTGTGAATATGTATATATGTCTGAAAGCTTGTTTCACGATTCTGGCCAACTTCAGATCAACGTTTCGTTGGTAAGTCACCCTGTATAGATAAATGAACAATCGCATAAGTTAGAGGAGTGACGTCATAACTCTGTTATTCTAGATTAATCATACGAGATTCAATCTTTGTTCGATGAACAAAAAACAAATTATATGACCTCACTGATTATAACCTAACGTAACCAAAGATGGTCTTGCTAGCTAATTCTGTTACTTATTGACACTCGGTAAGAAATTACCGGAAATGAAAGATCCGCGCTAGATAATCGTGCTCTGATATACATGTACATGTTTTTTTTTATATTTCCTTCTCATTTGCACGCGTTGGAAAAAAGTTTGTTGTATATACATCTGTGTGTGTGTGTGTGTGTGACAAAATAATATGTAGAATGCATTCGCGGTAATTGGTTTGCGAAACAATTATTGTTTGTCATTAAATATATATATATATGTATACATTGTATCAACTGTACATACTAATCTACGTTGTTGTAATTATACCGCAATTTAGGTATAATTGGAATTGTCGTAAAATTAACTTCACAACTCGTTCGTAATTATTTTATCTGCTAATTGAGTTGCAAGCGGTTTAAACAAAATAAATAATACCCAACGTCCTATTGTCAATCCGCGGTTATCTATCTCACCATCTCTTCCATTCCACCCTGCGATTCTGTATATAAATATGTACAACGATCTTTCTTTTCAGCCATTTCTGTCGCTTTAATCGTTGCGATAAAATGAAACTCCTTGAAAAAAAAATTTGATAACGTTTCCTGGCCACAGATATAACCTCTGATCCCCAACTCTGGCACGTCAATTTGGCCAAGTGTGGAGCGAAAGTTTCGAAAACGATGTGGATTATAAATTCAAGAATCAAATTAATGGACAGTCTGATTGTGAAAAGACCTGCTTGTGGCTGATGGCTCGACGTGTGGCCGGCTCTATTGCCCTAACGTAATTACGCTTTATAACACATTCGGTACCGTGAATCGAATATATTTACCGAGGGTGGTGCAGGGGTCGGAACAGATGACACCGAGGAACGACCGTGCGCCAATCAATTATGCATGTGTGACTGCAATTGTCATCCCCCGCGTAACACAATACAGTATAATATGAGCCAGATTTTCCCCCTTCCATTGCAAATTAATTTTCCCATCCTCGTCGCTTCCTTCTCTAGAAATGTTACTTCAATTTTACAGAAGATGACTATTCTATTATTTTTTAAATCTTGTGCAAAGCGAGTCCGGAGTTGGTTGGCTTTTGCCAGCCACGTTTATGTGAGCGTCGACAACCCCCGACCGGTTGCAAATTGAATAACAAACGTGGCATCCCTCGTTGGTTAAATCAGCCAAGCGACCCCCCGGGGCTTTTGCGAATGGCACGACATTAACCGCATCCTCCATTCCGCCACCCCATTCGGATTTCTCATCCCTTCACATCCCCGTTCCATCTAGCCTTAGCCCGGGTACCAACACAGTCTGCTTTGCATAACGATCTTATTCCGTAATCTCTGGCATATTGATCCAGTTTATGGCGACGGTTTAACGGGGGTTTGGAACCTGATTACGTTAGAAAATTTCATCACGGTTTGGTTCATTCGATATAAATAAAACCGCGGGCAAGTTTGGAAGAAACCGCGTGACATCTTATCGACTGGTGATAGTCGAGTTCGGTTCATTATCCGTCCCGAACTCCCGAGGGAGACCCCGTCGAGTCATCCCCGCTAATAATGCGGAGAATTTGATTATCTTTTGACCCTGAAAAGCTGAAAAGCTCAAAGCACCCTGCGGCGTACCGCCGCGATCGCGATGACTGCGCTTCTATTAGAATGAATTTTATTTCCTATCCGTAATATGAGGAGGGAGATTCGATACCCGCACCGATCAGTAATCGCTTTATGAAAAACGCCAGCTCCAGCAGTACCAAACGCTTTCTCCCAATTGAACTCGTTGTTTTCATGGAAATATTTGCATACTTTTCCTCACTTTTTAGCGCCCAACAAGAAGAAGTCGTTGGTATAAATGTCCGTTTAGTTCTCCTGACCTTTTATTCCGGAATCTCCGGAAGAGATTTGCTAATTTCGCGTTCGGGATCCCGGGTTCAGGGTATTTCTGCAGAGGCGCAAGCGCGGTTTTGGCAAATAAGAAGCCGAGGACCGGTGGGCGTAGTCGAGATTTTAGCAAGCGCAGCTTACACAGGGTTAGGAAAACTCTGATGTTACGACGTGCGTTTCATGGCTGAAATACCACGAGCAAAGAGCCTCTGGCTAACGGCCCGTGCGATATTACCGCGGAGCTTTTATCCCCCGAGCTTTTATTCTACTTTTATAACCTCGCGAATTTGTTTACTCAAAGTACCAAACGTGACCGTCAAGACGGATGGGACAGCGCGAGATGAGACGACGTTCAATTTCCCCAGGTTTAATGAATTAGGTCGTTAACGCTCTATGCTAAATTTCCCTCCCCCCTTTTTTTCTCCCATTTACATTGACAAATATGAAAAGAGCTTCCATTAACCGCTCAGAAGATATATGAGAGATTGTTTCATCGTCGTTAAATCGAAGCTCAAAGCATTCAAGAGGATCAGGAGCCACGTGAGTTTGTTTGAGCGTCGAACCCCTGTTTGAATAACGACATGTTCGACTACCCTAGTCGGCTAATTCGAATCCCCACGGGTGAAGTTTCGGGCTGTAAATGAGCTCTGAGAGTTCGTAGTTGAATGACACTGGAGTCTGATATCCCACGGTGATGCTGAATGCAGTTATGGTATCGTGCGGACTGTTCCTTAGCACAATGAACTGCTAACTAAACCGTAGCACAGGTTCCTACACGGTGGTTTTAAATATTGTGATTCAGTTGAAGATGAAGCGAATTGAATGTTGGTTGACCATTACATTGCGTGCCAGAGTTGCTTGGTTTGAAAAAAAAAATAAAATAAAAAAGAATGATGAGTGATTAGATTTTCGCGATAATGTCTGGATCAAGATCTGTGCTATTCTGAAATAAGCTAAATAGAGACTTACGTATGGATCGCGTAAAACCCTATTACCAAGCAGATAAGTATCTCGATCAAGAAGGGTTTATTTTTTCACGTATCCCCCTGCATCACACGCACTTGGATCACGTGGGTGTGGATCCCTTCGATACGGATTCAAGAGGGGTGGGTAGTGGTAGTATCAACGTCAGGAGCAGCGGCATCGCCATCACCATCGACCCGGACGTCATCGAGGATCGGTTTTTTTTTCTCTTCCCCCTAGACCTCGAGCGAAGATCACTCATCAAGACGCAAATCACAGATGCAGCAGCGCAACGGGCACGAGCGACGGGGCAGGCGAGGAAGTGACACAGCAGGCAAATTTTTCTCAATCGTCCAACAATATATTGCAGAGTGATCGTGGATCGGGAGATCAGGAAATAAATGGTTTTGAGTGAGGAAAAGAGTTCAAGGCGGAAGAAAAGGGGGCTAGGGCTAGGGCTGAGGCTGAGGCTGAGGCTAGGGCAAGTGGGCAATGATGTAGTCGAATTGAGTCTAAGTACGCGTTATTCACAAAAGCATCGTTTATTAATCCTCTGTATATCTTCTTTTTTTTTTAAATGGGTTTCATTAATAATATTTATAATAATATTTTAATAATAATTAATTAATTATAGTATGATACTAAGTTTTAGAAGGGAGGTCTTATTTTTGTTGTGATATGGGGCGATTTCCCGAGGCTATGTTCCAAACGTCACATGCGTCTAATATGTGAGCGAGATAGTAGTGATTTGATGAGACTTATTAAAAATTAGGAAAAGACAGAGTGCAATTAAAACCGTCAAATTATGATTCACTTTACACGAAAAGTTTTCAGAGAACGCGGGTGAAAATATGATGTTTGGAACCCAGCTACTCGAGAGATAAATTTTTTTGTTTGTCTAATCGTGTGACGGAGGGGGGGCTGGGGGGGTAGGGGAATTTAGTTTAGTGTCGGTGTATAGTACATCCGTGTATTTTTCTTTTTCTTTTTTCATGTTTATACAATATTATATCAGTTTAAATATAATATCTGCATCTCTCACGCACTATGTATAGTATTTACATGTTTTTTTTTTCGTATTTGTTGTTGTTGTAATAGTGTATATTTTGTTTTGTTTTTGTATTCGTTCCCTCGGGATCAATGGTGGAGGGTCAGTGGCGAAATAAATTTTGGACAGTTTCAAAGAACAGTGGCAGCAGACAGGCCGAAGTGGGTCGAGACGACTCCATGAGAAATGAACGATAGAATAGCGTTTGATAGAGAACTGAGCCGGCAAAAGTGGCAATTTTGGGGTTAGGTGAACCGATTTTATCAGATCACCTAGATACTATGTACAGGGGCGGGCGGGGACGACGGCGACGGCGTTTGTCCCGGGGTGCCGGGATTCTGTTGCTGCATCGAGTAGGAATTGTGATGGTGGTTCGCGGCGGCCGCGGCAGCCGCTGCTGCGGCTACCGCAGCGGCCTGATGGTGGTGGTGGTGGTGGTGGATCAGGTTAAGATTCAGGGGGTAAGATAGGGGGGAGCCCAGGGCCGTTGCGTTGTTGGCACAACCGGCTCCGGGCCCCACCGGGCTCAGTGCATGCTCATCCCCGTGTGCGGATGGTGCGTGGTGGGGACCACGGTGGTTGCGTGATGATGGTGGTGGGGGTGGTGGCCCATTAGCGGCGGGAGATGCGGGTGGTGGGGATGATGGGGTGTCAACGGGGTTGGAGGGGTCATCTGCATTGGGGTCATGGGGGTTGCCGGCGTTTGCTGATGGTTGTTGTTGCCGTTCGTTGTGTTGTCCATGGCCCCCTGAACCAGGGGACCCGAAATGGGACTCTGCTGACTCGCGTTGTCCTCGCTGTCTGAGCAGGACTCGGCCGACGAGCTGCCCGCCCCCGCCGCCCCCTTGCCTTTGCTCGCCCCGCTGCTGCCGCTGCTGCTGCTGCTGCTGTGCGTCTTGACGTGTTTCGCGAGGTGGTCGCTGCGCATGAATCGCTTGTTGCAGACCGGGCAGGCGAATCTCTTTTCTCCGGTGTGGGTTCGAAGGTGCCGCTGCAACTCATCCGAACGTGTGAACCGCTTTCCACAGAATAGCCAGTTGCATACAAACGGTCGCTCACCAGTGTGCCACCGCAAATGGGCCTTCAGATGAGACGTCTTCCCGTAGACCTTCCCGCAACCAGGGATGTGGCAGCTGTGGATGTTCTTCTTCCTGAGATGAACTCCGGCCGGTCCTAGCCTCTCCGCCTCCTGGCAGTTCGGACAGTCACAAGTCGCCCGTCCCGTGTATCTCCTCTGCGACCTTGGCGACGGTGCTTGAGTAACTCCACCGCCTCCGGCGCCCTGAGGACTACCAGCGCCTCCACCGGTCGTCGAATGATGATGGAGTCCAAAACCGGGTGGTCCTCCCGGCAACATTGACTTGTAAGTGTCTTGAAGTAAATTATGCCCAGCCGTCGTTGACCCGAGGAGATGATTCCCGGCCAGGGCAAGACTCGTCGAGTAATCCGCCGAGTAGTTAGCCATCTGCGCGGCGTGAACGCCAACCCCGACACCAACGGTTCCACTAACGTCGAGCCAGCCGCCTGTAGCGGCGCTGTGAACGTCCCACCAGCCTCCGTCGCCGGCCTTTATTCCTCCATGTGTCGCTCCGGGCATGGCGTTGAACGGCCATGACTCGTAGGGATGTCGTCCGTACACCGAGCCCAAGGTGGCGCCCTCGACCTTGCCGAGGAGGCTGCTTTGATGATGATGGTCGCTGGCCGGCTGCGCGCTCGCCGTTCCCGGGAAGTAGAGGTCGCTTCCGTACTGAGGTGCCGTTGAAGCGCACGATGTTACCGGAGGCCTGGCGTAGCCCCCGGTGCTACCGGCGCTGCTCGTCGCCGTCGGACGCTGCGTGACTCCTGTCGTTGACGTACAGCCGCCTCCACCGCCCCCCGAGTGCTGAGGTGAGCTGCCGCTGCTCTGAGGGCTCTTCTTCCACGGGTGAAAACCCTTGCCGACCGCAGCGTCCGCAAGGGGCGGCGGACTCTTGCTGCTCAGCTTGTTACACTGCGCCGCCAGCATCGCCAACGGCGTTCCGCGCAGGCCTGGATGATCCTGGAACATAAATTATAAGAGAAAAATTAGTTGGGCATAAAATGAGACAGGAGTAATTTGGCACAGTTTAGGATTATGAATAAGGTTTTGGACACTCTGTGTGTACCAAGGATCGAGAAAAATAAACGTCGGGTGAATTACGGGAATAAAAACGGTTCACTGACGAGGTCTGAGTCGAACCTAACGACGTCATCTCGCTCAGGAATTATAATGGCTTCAGATTACCGTGAAGACTCCTGCGAGAGAAGCGCTACTAGATGGATTCAAAGGATCAGCAGCGACGGATAATGAACCCCGAGGCACGCTGAATCGAGAGTCTACAGAGTTAGAGTCTGATGCAAATGATCATAGCCCGAGGGGGTGACTCTGGATTCTTTGGCGAAATTTCTGCGCAGCAGCTGACCTCGAGCTGGATCCTGAATAATATGAGACTCCGTGATCTGAATGTGGTGCCAAAGACGGACGTACCGACAGACACGGGATTCTACGGAAGCGACAGGAAATTAAAGTCTGGCTGCCGCGGCCATTAACAGTCGGCGCCATCCCGGCGACACGCCCCAATCAAGGTCTTCAGACCTGCCAACCTCGCGGCGGCCTACAACCGACCACGCACCGCGACCCCATACACCTAGAGGATTCTGCACGGGTTACGGAATCATCGCTAGACACCGACATCGGACCAGGGATCCTAGCGCATCTCCGCGAGTACGCAGACCACGCCCATAACCACCCTACGCTACTATCTCCAGGGTCCCAGGATACCTGGAGGGTTGGTTGGTTGGTTGGTTCACGCGTATTGATCCAAAACTAACAATGACCCGGAGGTCCTCTCGAGACAACGAATGCTTCCAATCAACGACCACATCTTCGACAAAAAGAAATTGGAGCCACATATCAAGTAAAAGGAGTCATTCCTGATGAAAGTGAAGAGGGTGAAGCGTCAAATATCTGAGGTTCTCACATTTTTCAGATAGTCACTGAGTAGCTCATATGTTAGAGGCATGATCATGATCGGAGAACTAAATGTCTGAGAACATCACCGCAAAACTTGCTCATCAAAGTTCAGATCTTTGCAGACTAGCTTGAACGTAACACATTGCGAGTACAAAACGTTATTCATGATGATGGTAAAGGCGATTTGGACCGTGACCATAAAGTGTGAAGTCATGACGACGATCAAAGATCTGAATGATGTGAGAACGTCACTTCGACACTTGTTTATCATCGTTCAGATCGTTTCACACTGACTCATGGGACACATTGCAAGTACAAAGCGTCATTCATGACGATGTTGACGAAGATTGAGACTAGTACCATAAAGCGTGACGGCATGACCATGATCAGATAGTCAAACGATGAGTAAATGTCACTCTGACACTTGTTCGACATCATTATCATCATCTTGTTATCAGAACTTGATAACTCGAAGTAGTGGACTTTCTTTGGATGATGCTTTTGCGTCTTTGACGACTATAAGCGAGGGTGATCTACCGTGTTTACTGTTTTAATCATTTCAAGGGAAGCTTCAGCACCGATGTGCAGGACACTGAATGTGTGCAGTGGGTTGTGTGTGTGTACTTGCCAATTAATACCATAGCTGGTTTTCACAATGAGGGGGTTGCTCGGTAATTGGCTTGGTGAAAGGGTAGATCCGGCGCCAACCAGACGACGCTATCGACGCCTTTTCAATCTTCACATTGTAATTACACACCGTGTCGGCTTTGGCATTAGGAGGGAATGATAACCTCATTACCGGCTCGATCTCGCGTCGAGTCGTTAATTGTTCTTCACTCACAGCACGAGGAAACGGCACTTTAGAATCCGCATGAGGTATTTTAATGTCTCTCAGAAAACCAACAACACAAAAATCATTTATGGACTTCATGGTCCAACTGTGTCCAACTTTCAGTCCGCGCTACTATAACTTCTACTCTAGTTCAGCGGCGTCCTTTGAATCCTTTGTTTTACATCTTGGACGTACGCTGTGTCGACGAAAAACCCAACGAACCCGGGGCCTCGTCTTCGGCCAGTGGGCATGCTCGGCCCGTACCCCACAAACCTAATAACGCCAGGGGCTAACGCGACGCATAAATTAAAACCTGAAGTAGCTGAAGCTGACCGAGGACTAACCACCTTCCTGGAATTTAACGCTGTGTCCAGGCCGCTGGTCCTTCATCAAAGAGTTTCTTGCGCCCAATTTTGAATTTTTATTATTTTTCCGAAATTACGTAAAGTTTGAAAGTCGATTGCGGCTCGAGTCATCGGAAAGAAAGCGCGACTCCGTGTTCACCGCACCGGAACAGTGTCCAGGGAGGGCGGAGGTGCGGCTCGTCGGTCAACGGCACGTGACAGCTGGGTGGGTGTCCGCGCGTGGGCGAGTATACAAGAGGGTTAGGTAGTACCACAAAGGGGAAAAGAGAGTGAAAGAGTGACAGCCGACTGACACGCGGACAGACTAACCGACGCCAAGGGTGTTTTACTGGGTGCGAAATAACCCGAGGAGAAATGAAGAAAGGACGAAACATGCTCAGGCGCGCTGAAGGGTGGCTTACCGCAACTGACATTTAGCGATCCAACGAACCGCGATTGTTAACATTGTAGAGTCAATTAATCACCCGGAATCGTTATCGAAATCGTATTCGCGTTCAATGAAGTCACAGTCGAATGGACAATTTTTTGTTCGATCTTGCGCGATGATGGGTATAAAATCAAATTCAAATCCCTCCTGAAGAAGTTTATCTCGGTTAGTAGTCTCTTGATGGAAAAAAAGTTCACATTCTACCAAGTCACGAAAGTTAATTGTCACGTGAGCCATGGTAGCGATCGATAATTAATCTTATCCGAGCGGATGATGTTCTTATTTTTTTCATTCCACGTTCAACTTCTACACCGAGTTTCTGTGTAGACTGTATAGATGAGAAGAATGATCACCGAGTAACTAGGCGTATCCGAATCGCAAATTGATCGATTCAACTTCTTCAATGGAAACGAGTCATCGAGGATGGATTTGATATCGCCAATATGGCGTTACATCCGGTCGCGGCACGCGCCTTGTGAGTCTTCAATCTTTCGGTGCCTGTGAACTGGTCGGCGTCCAGTGTCACATTTTTATATTTCAATTCAGACACACGCCACGAATGAATGTTACCAGCACAAATGTAGATATCGGTGTGGGAAATAGTCTCGGCGTTATTTTTCTGATCTGGTAATTGACCAATTGGACTCGGTTTTCATAAAACCACGCGGCTCGGACGCACGTAACTAATCGTATTCGTACCGTAGCTGGTAGAAATGAAGGAAACTGACACGAGTCCATTCATATTCCGTATTATGGCTGGGTACACAACCGGCCTTCTGCACTTCTGGTCTTCTTGAAGACCTTCGCAGATGCAATTAATAACGTTATTCATGAGTGACCGCGGGCTGGGGTCCATTCGACTACCGATCTCGCTCCGCCCTTGGATGATGGGTCACCACCCCACGTTCGTGTCTTCGTGTATGTAGTTATAATACGAACTGGAACTCTTCGTGGGCTGCGAGGTTTCATTTTTGGTCAGTTCCCACAAGAGATGAGAGAGAGAGAGAGAGAGAAGGATGACTACCGGCTACCTGTTATCCCTTCTTCTAAATTATGTTTTTAATTAAAAACCACCGTGAGAGCACGCTTCCATGTTATCCTACACAGAGTATAGACGGGTATAGAAAACCTCGTCCCGAAAACCTGAGAGACCGCGATATAATAAAGGGTTCCTGACGTTAGTTCGTCCCTTCGGGCAAACAAGAAGCTACCTTGATTTATCCGCTCGTCCAAAAGGAAACTTTACGCTATCAACCGACCATATTGACCTACGAGGATTGAACTTCTATTAATTTCGGGACCATTGGATATCCAGGAGCCGGGATTATTATTTATCGCATCACCCCGGGCCGATTATTAAGCAACAAACATCACGATAAGAAGATATCTGTCTTAAAATCATCCTATTGAGGAAGAATGAATTTTATTCAACAAAACAAGAAATGAAATTGGAAAAAAAAAAAGAAACGACCGTAGTGCGAAAATGTTTTACGAGAAGAATTCGGGAAGGCAGGTACCTGCCAATTCATTAGGTACCGTAAATTGTCGCGCTGGCGGCGCTGAATATTAAACGCACATTACAACGGGCTGCTATAACTCGCTGCCAGTTAACACCAGCGAAGTCTTCTCTCTTCGATTTCCTTCATTTGAGTCCCCCTATAATTTAAAAAACGAACAAAAAAAAACCAAATAAATAAATCGATTGAATTTCCCAAAATGGTGTAAAATTTATTCCCCTGGAAATATTTTTGTCTAGTGCGAAATATTCCGGCGCGTACATCTTCATTAGGGTAATGAGGGTGCAGTAAATCTTCAGAACGGTATGCGAATGCTTCTCGAGATTATAACTGCGCAGCGTATATAGTTTGACGGAAGCTCAGGACGGTGCCCCCATTTGCATCGCGTTATTTAGTGGCTCGTAAAAATATGCACCCAATTAGCAAGCCGGTGTCCGTTCTGTCGCCGTATACCGCGCAGCAAAAAACCTTGATTAACGGTATCACCTGAGCGATAATAATTCCAAATTGACTGAGAAATTTTAAGAGCTTGCGAAGTAAAAAGCTTCCGGTAGAAAATTTTTTCGGGGCAAAATACCCAGAATTGAGTAATTAGCATGCAAAGCGAGTCCGGAGTCCTAAGCGCGTCCTAAATAAAATTCAAAAAGTCACGGAACTGAAATATTCACATCCAACCAGGACTGGCGAACACTTACGACCGTATATCCGAAACTTTATTACCATTAGGCATACCGGTGGCATTCTCAGTGTAAACTGTTTAACGTTCTGTATTCGAGTTCTGAGTTCCATGGACTAGCGCGGTAGTCTTTCAATTATGAAAGCCACCAAGAAATTGATATGCAAATCGGACACCGCCAAAGAAGAGGGCAGCGTAATTACACGGAGATAAATTAACGAAATGAAGCCATGAGGGCGTCCGAAGCCCCGTATAGGAGTCAGAATTCGAATGACAGGGAAATTTTCATTTCACTTCATTTCATTCGAAATAACATCGTGACCAATCGACCGATTTTTATTACGAGGTTTCATATTCGTTCCAATTTCACAACGTTTTTTTTTTCCAACCACGTGACACTGCGGAAACAAATAGAAGCAAAAGGTAACCAAGAACAGGCACGCGATGATGGGATCACGTAGAACCCAGTCTGACCACAACCCAGTCCATCTTTTTTAATCAAACACCAGTTTCCTGATCACCGGACCACACACGCTCGATGATATCATGTTTCTTTAATTATTGTCTAGGTTCTACCCGAGATTCGATAGTACATTGTGTATCAAGGGCACAAAGCACTATTTTTCAAGTGTGAAATTTGCAGTACGAGCCGAAGGCGAGTGTACTGCAATCACCCTCGCCAAAATCGTGATGCACACGATTTGTTTCTCAACACCTGGTCTGCAGAAATGCCTCTTTTCAGACCGAGTGAGCGGGTGCAAAACGGCACTTTGCGCCCAAGGGCCGAAATAGTATATTATGTAACAAGGGAGTCAAATGTAAAACACGTGTGTGCTCAGAAAACAGTAGGGCTGGCGAAGCCAAGCCCTCCTGTTTCTTGAGCACACTAGGGTTTTACATTCAACTCCCGTGTTGCATACGATATTTTTCGTTGCATGTGGACGTAAATGCAGTTTTAAAAAACCTCCCATGGTCGTAAAATTGCATTTTACACCCACTGCAACGAAAAGATATGTTTTGCGCCCGCTGAAGATGTATGAAAAGTGGCATTTTGCGACCGGGTGTAAGAAAAAGTTTTTTTCAGCATCGTTGGAGCCGGGGTGTTGAACGGGATTCAATAAAACGACGAAATGCTTTGAGCTGATAGAAGAAACCAAGGGAGCGTTTGAAGTCTGTAAAATTGTATGAGCAGAGAGGCACACTTGTAAATAAACGATCCATAAATTCTTAGGTTCTAACCTGGAAGCTCGAACTGTGGCATCTAAATGAATAAGTACCGAGTGGTTCAGAGTATAGAGAGAGAGAGAGAGAGAAAACCAAGTGAGCAAATGAAGTTGTTTTCTATATCGTAGAAGCATAACGAGATGATGTTGGTGCTGCTTCTGTACAAATTTCCATACATATACTATATATATACTCTCTTCCGCGTAAAACGTTGTAAAAACACAGGGTTCTCTAGCGAAGTGTTACAAATTGCACCAGTTCGACTAACAACTGGTACTAAATCAAAATGCCAATATAACACACAGCTCACTCAATTATTTGCACGCTTCTTGCCCAACAACCTCAACTCCTCCAGGAGCCCGGCCACAGTTTTTGTCAAATGTAAGATTGATAAAAAAAAAAAGAAGTATTGCACAAAACTATACGTGCAGCAAAAATCCGGACTGAACATTCGCCTCCTGGTATGATCCTCAAGTATAAAACCAATATCCTAACCAACCTCTCCTCATCTTTCCTTTTTTGAACCGAAACTGTCAACCTAACGGGGATCGAATCCTTCCGATCCTTAAGTGCATGAAGCTCTACCCGTACCCCCCGCAGCTTTATCGGATCATCACCATTGAATCGCTCCATTAGTAGCTCCCTTCACAGAGCCCCGGATTTTGTATGGCATTAGAAGAGACAGTGCGGTTTTATCGAGAGGGTAACCACTTCAAAATGTCGTGTCCCAACCATTTCACATTTCACAACCATTTCATAGGCATTTCATGAGATGACTGTCCCAACTATTTCACGAGTGGATACCCCCTCGGGTTTTATCCACATCACGTCACGTCACGAAGATCAGTCCGCAACTGTATTTTTGTTTTTGTGCAAATCGTTTCATGAAATTTAATGGAGAAAGTATTGAGAACCCGGAACAGAACAAGAGACAAAAATCAATTGAGGCGAGCGTGTAGCGTGGGGTGGGATGTTTGCTCGAGATCACTGCAACAGACTGTGACATATTAGGTCACCCCCGTAGGGCATCATCCCCATAAGAACCCCATAAGAGCCTCATACGATTCCTACGGAATAGAGGGTGGCTCGGTAACGCTGCTCCAACAGATTTATTGTTTCTCGTTTTAGTGGTATATGAGCGGGAACCCGTGGGAGTAGCCCTCTCAATGTATTGGGGTCGTTTTTACCCCTCGCCCCGAGTCGAAGGGTCGTAAGTCACCAACGAGATCACGTAGACTGCCCGATAAACCGATGGATAATTTGTCAGGATTGATAGATTCGGATATTATATTGTAATTCCTGACTATATGAACATGAGATCGTGAAGATATCGACGAATCATCGGTCTCCGATACTCAAAAAAAAAAAAACAACCGAAATTACCAGCTGCGAATGAAGTCCTCAAGCAGCGGACTTACGACTCTTCGACTCTCGGGCACTGTGAGAAAAATATGGACTCTGAAATCGGGAGTTCAGGCATCAAAAATTCATAACCTCACAAGCATTTCCGGAAAAAAGAATTCACACCATTTATGTATTGACCGGTACCGTCATTAATGTTTTTACTGAGGTGACTTCGGTGTGTGTGTGCGAAAAAAAAAATATATATCCTTTCACGAACTTTTCACGATTCGTTTTTTTCTTCTCTTTACACTCAACGAATTCCTGCACGTGATCTTTGATTCCTTTTCTCTCACGATCATCTTTCAGCAAGCAAAACGCGAAAAGGGCGTCGATTTTAACCGGCATAACAAAGCGACTCGTGACTAAAATTAACCTCGACTCGTGTCCCACATGTTCAAATAAAAATCACCTAAATTCGGACCACTCTGAAGTTTCATCCGCGCGCTTGCACTACGTACCTGTTGATGATAATCGTCTAATGAAAGACAGCTAATTGCCTGCCTGCCCGCAGCCACTAATGAACATCCAATTACCTCGAGGGTATTACTAACGGTCTGAATACAGGAATTCGTTTTGTACGACAATAACAACGGTGATGCTATAATAATAATAATAATAATAATGAATAAAGTAAGTATGATAATAATTTTACAAGACGTGTTCGTACCTTCCTCGGTTTGCCCGCTTGTTTTCTTCGCTCGCTTCAACGCACTTAAAACTCTTTACTTCGATCACCGTTTTGCATACGATTATGTACCCTACCACCACAGCCACAGCCACCTCGGCCGAGTTGCGGATATAACGGCTTCGACCAGAGACCGTGGTAACCATAAAGAGCAAGTGGAGTATTCAATAACGAGGAACTAAACTCGATGCCATGAAAATCTATATAACATTTTTCATCTAATCTCATCGCGAATCCAGTTATTGTATAGTCAGTCAACGTTATCAGCGCTCTTTCTCTTTGCAAAGTACGTTCATTTTTTTTTTCTCTACGAGCTAATCTCCCCACGTCCTGAAGATAAGACTTGACGTTACTTGTTTTTCCGGACTATGGGAATATCAACGTGTAATTATAACAGTAAAAATTGTTGTAAGAAAGTGACAGGAGTAAACGCTTTCCTTTTTCCATAGAAGAGACAATCCGTCGCCTTATAGTTGGCTTGCACTGCAGACCATCCTGAAAATACCGGTAATTTCGACTCTGAAGCCTAATGACATACTTCAGAAAGTTCTTTCCGATTCGGTAGTTCATTGTTTACTAAATAATTGTCCTCCTTATCGTGAAGTTGTGTCACAAAAAACAATTTTCGTACCAAAGCAAACCAACTCCAAGGTGACAATTTTTTACTTCCGTCGGTCTCACCAACTAGGATAAATCATCGAACAGATGAATTACCAAGCTCCGGGTGGTGGCCAGCCCCACACAGTTGGTGTTGTGGTTCGCGCCCCGGGGGTCAACCCTCGCGCGGTGAAACCGTGCTCTTATGGTCCATCCAGAAACGAGGACGAGATTTAATTGACATCTCTTTGTACAACGCGTCACGATTTTAAAAACTTGCAATGTGATGTTGCAGGGTTAGAAACCCGATCGATATATGGTGTCGTTCGAAAAAAAGTATCCAACTTCCGGTTATTACTCCGCGTACACGTAGCCCGTAGGTCGCGCAAACGACGTTTGCGGTGTTCGTTTACGACTTACACAGAATAGCCGCGCGTTTCACTTCCTATAATTATTACCCGAGGTGAGCTATACGTTTCGGGGTGTCGGGTTGTGTGTGGACACAGGGAAAGGGCGCATTGGAAAACAGAAATAAAAAGGCCTGGGTTTCGGATCGATCGATCATACAGAATTTTTCAAACTATTCCTCCTCGTCCTTGTACTAGAAATGCATACACGCATAACGGAAAACGACAAACGCGGCCATGTTGTCACCTCGAACATCTGCCACCCGGTTTGCGAGCCGTCGTGTTATGTCGTCGACTATATGGGCAGAAGTGCCAATGTGAACAGGATCGTCAAACACAACTTGAAAAAAGAACGACAACATTGGAAAACCTTGCATGATGATCAACATTTTCGAAATGATGGCCAGTGAGCCACGATAGCAATGAGGGATGGACGAATTAGGGCGCAGGATTTCCATCCGGCACTTTGGTTCAAATCCTCTTATGGTACTTATGGGTCCTGATGGCATAAAGAGGCGAAAAATTTCAGGTCGGGGACTCGACGTTGTGTCAAACACAGAGGACTCTTACTCTATTGTATACTCTGAAAAAATGTCAACGACGTCACGCTCAAAAGACGCCCAACGGTTCCCCTATTTATCGTCCAGGGATTTAGGGTCTGTAATACCCTGTATACACTCGCTTCAAAAGTCTTTCAGGATATTCCATCCGACATTTTACTCGAACGCAAAGTGTCCCGATGTCCTTATGCTAAGCTCCTGGACCTGCGACAGGTAGAAAATTACGTTGCGTTACATCTCGAAATTTTGCGACAGAAGAAAAAAAAATCGCAATTGGCTGCTGGAAAAGTTCCGTCGTATGGAAGTAAGCGGATGAAGTTTACCGACGGAACGTGGCTGACTAAGACCCTGTGCATAATTTACCGTCACTGTTGCTATTTCGTTCTATGCCATAAATAACGAGCCATCACTATACCTCTGCCGAGTATTCATATATCATTGATATAATCAATAGCCTCAAGCAAACCATACAGTTTTCCATGAATAAAGAAGCTCCCAGGGAAAGTAGCTAGAGTCCAAAACACGGGTGTGTATTAATCTTCCATTATTCCTATGGACAATAGTACTTTGATTGTGAGGCAAAGTTATATTGTTACCAACATGTCGATCGACGATAAGTATAAAACTTGGTTCACAGACAGACGAGACTTTCATCAATATGGGTGGTAAATTTTTTTTCTCTGTTCAGTGTCTCGAATTCCAAAACCCTCAGACGTACGTGTTGAGAGGAAGGAAGTGGAGCACAATAAAGTGTCCGATTCTCTATCCTACGCATCCTGTCAAGTGGATCTCTTTACGCACAAAAGGATCGGACGTATAATTGGCTCCCTTAGAGGCACCTGCGGCCTGGGAGACCCTTAAGAAACTTGCGTAAGGACCTTTGTTCGATATTCGATACCTTTGGGTTGTGGTACTGGTACAGCATGAAATTGTCAAAAAAAAAAAAAATCTCTCGTGAAAGCGTAAAAAGTTTGGAACCTCACCGCAGTCGTATCGAAAAGTCTTTCGTGAAAAGATTTATTAGAATTTTAAACATCCAAAACGCAGTTACTCCCAGCACTTAATTATTGCTTTACTAGCCGGTGTATTTTATTTTTTTCTATTTTCTTCACGACGAGAACATGAATTTAATTACTATTTTTTACATCTCCTCGTAAATCATTCGGTAGCCATGCAGGGTGCGTATCTGAAGAAAAGCGGCAAACCCTTCTTCAAAGTCTTCTGACAAGTCGTAAAGTAAGAAATCCTACGTAATAGTATATGAATCCAACACGTGTTGCTGGCTTTGGGCACCAGCAAGGAAGCCCAAAAGAGTACCGTCGCACCGGGCGACCGTCTATTCTGTCAAAACACCGAGGATCATCCAAGATCAACGTGGACTAAGCGGGATGATCCCTTTTCTCAAAGAACTGCAGTCGGGCCACTCGAAGAAGGGATCATCAGAAGTACTGGACTCCCAATGCAACCCGCGATCCCTAACCGAGATAAATCATCGCACCAGTAGCCGAAGAAACGAACTGCTAAATGGGTCAGTCTTTTGCCTCCAATTCCCAGGTCAATAAGTTGCACGATCTTATCAGTTGGTCACTTCACTGTGCCAAATCCTACCCAGAACACTTGATCCGATGGTTTCAAGATAGGATCATCGGGATCAAGATCACTATCGACGAGGACATTCGATCAGAAGTTGCTTCTTTTTGCTGCCTGAGGATTACGGACGAATTTTGACATAAGTAAGAAACTCACCACGTGACTAGCTGGCGATTTTGTGATGGATTGCAATTGTGGATAAAGTTGTCCAGCCGCCGCCGGAGTCATGTCGGTCAACATGTCGACTCGACCGAGATAAATTCCCGGTTTATTTTCAACCAGCACTGATTAAACTTCGATTTTGACCAAGTCCAGTATCGAAGGGTTGATCGACGGAGGCTTAGAGCCTCGATGATCGGAGGTAGAGCACAGATTCGATGAACGATTGTCCAAATGATTCACGTGACACAATGTTAAGAAAATAACTGAACGATTTTCGTAAGGGTTCGGACCAGGACGAGTGTCGCCGTTGCCAAAACAACGCGATAGATTAACGTTAGAACTTAATATCGCGATAAAATTGCTCCTGAACAACATGGGAACCGTTTTTAAGCGTGTGGTTCCCGTTCTTAGCCCCGTGACAGACTGGCAACCAGTTCAGAATCCAGTTCGGGCCACGGTAAAGGAATGGGGGGAAGTTACAGCGCCACAAGGAACCCCTCACTACCCCCCCTCTTTTGGGTTGTGAAAAAAAGAGGCCGTTCCCTCAGGAGGCGGAGCAGCCTCCGGTTCGGTTGCCGCCCTCGAACCCCTCCGTCCTCATCCCACCTTCCCCCCCACCCCACCCTCCAGGAACGGAACACTCTCTTGTGAACCTTCTCCCCCACCCCGTCGTCGAACGGCCACAACCATTGAGAGAGTGCGAACAGCGATGTGAACACGACGTGCGCGCGCAGCTTGCGCACAGTATAGCCTGGAGGGAGGCACGCGCGCTGTTCCCCCGCGGCGTGTCACGCTTTATCGTCTTTGGAAACCACCGCGTCGATGGGTTCGCGGTTCGTCGCCTTGGGACATCGACTCTTGGACTCCCTGGTGGGAAATTTGCTGCTGTGTGAAAATTCTATGACACCGGCTCGTGCACGGGATCCTGATGCTTCATTATTCAAGGAGACAAAAGACGAGGCGATTTCGGGTTAGGAATTAATTCGACCACTTTTGACTCGCTAAACATAAGATCGGACTCGAAAACTGTTTCCTTGGTGGAATATATTATCGTCTGTCACAACACAATTTATCATATATAATCTAAGACCTTGTATCAATGATAACGAATATTAGTAATTGTTAGTAGATTAGGAATGGAGAAAACGAAACCAAACAACACAAAATTGTGACTTGACTACTTGTCGTGACCTTTGACTTAATCTCGACTCTTCAACATCTGGTGGACTAAATCAGGTCCACAAGTTGACCATACTTGAACTTTTAGTTGAATAATAGACACGTCACAATTTTGTGTTGTTTGGGAAGACAAAGACACATCGTGGACTTCACTGGAACTTTCTGTATTGCATCGCACCGGATCATGGAATCAAAAGACATAAAGGGAGCGTTGACTAGCCGAGTTTGTGATTGAAAATTGTGATCCCGAAGAGGCGTTGACAATACTTGACCAGAACGCAAGCCACATTGAGGGAACTGTGAAGTATGATTGATGTGAACATCGACATGAATTAATAAGGACAGAGTGCGAGTCTGATCCGGATCAAGGGAATCTTGTTCATGATGCACGAGAGCTGACTGATGCAGAATCGTCTTTCCCCACTTTGTAAGACTTTTTATAGGATGTTTTGCAGTAAATACACGAAGAAAAAGAAAAATTGAATTTACGTATTGTAATTGATCCGTGAATGAGAGGTTAGCTCGCCATCGATCAACCAGTTGATGAGATTGTATACTGAATCCATCCACTGGCACATGTAATCAGTATAGTATTATACAAAATGAACACAAGATAGTGTTGAGTTAATACCAGCCTACAGTACGACATGATGTACTTGTCCACTAACTACACGTGGTTCGTAAAAAGTTTTACGATAATATCAACACTTTTTATATCGTACAATTTACAAATTAACCAGAGATTGACGTGACCGGTACTTAACACCAATGAAACGTTGAGCTGGGCAGCCGCGGGTTGTTTCTCAAAAATTATCTCCTAGGCTCTTCTCAGTTGTAACTGGTCCAACGATTGTTACTATTCTGCGGTCACAGATTTTTTGGTCAATCTAGGAATCTATACTTGAGTACCAGAGAGGCGCCGGACTCGTGTGCAGTAAAGGAGGTTCAATTTTCTACAGCCTCGGTCTATGGCCCGAGACACGACCAAGTTATTAATAATGTATGTCGGAATAAATTATAACAATTTTGATCAAACTTTCTTCGGCCAGCTAAGCTCTGGTCATTTTATGAAAATCCTGGACCTGCTTTATATACACCCATGCCTTTGGTATAGGTGGGCAGGGCACGGGTATAATGTCAGCCGAATAGCGCCGTTCCCACAACCTCCTAAACTCGACCTAATGTGATTTTAATCGGGGAGTTTGAATTTTGAAACCTATTGGGCTTAAAGGTAGGCCTAGTACCCACCGAACAAAATATACTCGATGTAAAATAGCCAGAGACGTCAATTACGTTTCCTAGGTCAGTAGCGTAGACGACTTACCCAGAATCCCTGATCCATTACTGTTTCTTTTCTCTTCGAAATCTACGCCAGACTGAAAAAGATCATCAGACTTTGGATGTCGTCGATTTTCGTGAAGCGATTTCATCGAATTCCAACTCGCATGCTCCGAGAATCCGAGAATCTTAGATTGCTCTTCTCTTTTTTTTATGGTAATTTAAATCTGATCTCGAAAGTCTGCATCTTTCTCACGGGTCTATTGCGTGAACAAAAATTTTGCGGATGCTACGCCGTTGGTTGGTCTATGGACTTTACGGTCGGGGTTGGCATTAGCTCCTAATTTCCCCATAATGGGAGGACACAGAGGCGCCAACCTGGCCAGACCGGACCGCCACCTAATCGCAGATCATTCATAACCATTCATGGTTGCTGCGCCTTGGTCGGTCCAAGTTGAAAGAAAAATGGGATTCAAATTTATACAAAAATTATGTTTTACGGGTTATTACGGTCAAGTCTCAATCTTCAGCTACTATAACGGAGTTTCGAGACAAGTCCCCCTTGGACCATCACATCAATGCGTGTTGATAAGGGGAAGAAACAGGCGTGAAGACTTTTTCATTCTGTTATTCGCGATACCTTGTCGACGATGATGACGACTTCGCGTGCCACCAACAAAGGACTCGATACGGTACCATCCTTCACGATTCCAAGGATTCATCTCCCGTTTCGTGAACACACTACCGACTCACGCCCCTTGACCCCTAACTTTATATCGCACCCTTGCTGCTGTGGAAAACTATTTTTTAGATCGCATTCATGAAGGAGGGATGCGTACACTTGGATAAATTGATTGTAGACAATTATGTGGGTGTAGGAAGCGATCGTAACCTTGAAATACATGCCAACGTAGGAGAGAACGTAGGAGATGCACAATTGGAAACATCACCTCGTTACCGAAAATAGCAAAGGCAGGATGTAGTTTCAGCAAGACACGTTTCTGCCCAAGCCCATGGAATTGTCAATGTTCTGTTACATGTTGAACACAAGAAATTTTGAACTGCTTACCGTCCGCCATTGAACAAAACAGTTGATCAAAGATCAGAAGGAGATACTGATGTTCTTCTTAGTTCTAAAAGAACGATAAGGTAACAGCTAGGTAAGCGGTAGTGTCTAATCCAGGGGATATTTGGATTTCGCGTTTCAGTAGCAGAAAGCCCGATGTGCATCTGA
The DNA here is from genome assembly GCA_018420115.1 of Euura saliciscinereae. Classification (NCBI taxonomy): domain Eukaryota; kingdom Metazoa; phylum Arthropoda; class Insecta; order Hymenoptera; family Tenthredinidae; genus Euura; species Euura saliciscinereae. The sequence goes on along the minus strand of JAFFZH010009600.1, from coordinate 10,081 downwards.
GCTTTTGCCAAGTATTCCAGGGAAATAATTGCATCGATCTTTACGATTCCTGACAAAAAGTGTTTTGCTTGTTCCTACCGGCAAAACTGTGCATCGAGAAAATCCTAGCATAAGCTGAACAGGGACGAAGCCATCAATGGATGAAGAAGAAGAAGAAGAAAATGGTCCTTCGGAACAAGGAATGAAGAAGGAGTGCAAAATCTCTTTGATCATAAGTATGTGCCATGAAATGTCGAGTCTTCATCTCAAGGAGAGACAGGCAGCCACCACAGGGGGGAAGAGAATTTTTTAATATTGATATTGATAAAGAAAGTTGAATTGCTTTTTTCTGATTCGGGGTGCATATTACGTGTCTCAGTGCGATGCTCCGGAAGTATCTTGAAGAGATGCAACGAAGCAGTTTAACGGATCCTTTTTTTTCGCCAAATCTTCCCCTTTTTATGCATCTGTCGGTTGAACGACGTGAGTAAACAGTGTTATTTAATTTTGACAAAATCACCGATCGATCGGTAGTAAAATCTATACTTATCGACTTCCGATCGATTGATTGGCAGACGTGGGTCTCCCCTCTCGGGGAAGGGGGTTTTAAAAAATGGAAATGAAAATGGGTTCGCGGCAACGGAGGCTGGCTTAATAACAGGGCGGCCTTGTCCACCTCGGTTCAGACTCCAAGGATCATCCTCATACTCCACAGGCCTTCTGCCTTGCCTTTCTTTATCTTTCTTTCTTCCTTTCTTTCGCTCAAACTTTTGCCATGTGGCCATCGAGCCCAAAGATGCTGATGGACTAATAATTACCCAGACCCGGCGGACTGACGAGCTTCTTTTATACTTTTTACTCTCTCATCGCTTCTTCAAATCTGTAACAAAATCTGCCAACCTGAAAAGTTTCGCATTTTTGTTGATTATCAAATTTCGTCAGAAATCTCGGTCCTGCTAAGTGACACATCCCGGTCCGAAAATGGCGGTATAAATTTATCGAAACGACCTTTGTTAAAGTTTGATTTACACGCACCGCGTAATTCAAAGGGTTCTACGCGGTCTGCTTAGCTTCGCACTGTACTTTCCACTGTCTTATTGCGGTAACTATGTAGTATGTAAGTTCCCCGTGCCTCGTACTCGACGTGTTTGACAGGCGCCAAGAATATAGGCGATTTTATGATTGCAGTTTTCGCCATCATAAATCCATCCGGATGATGGCACTCGCTGACAACGCAAAAGACTTAACGATCCTTCGCGTAGCCTGGATAAACTTTCACACAACGAACTCGAAAAATATCGATTTTTACTTTACACAGAATTTTTTTTGAAGGCTTTTTCACTGAAAACGATATCTTTGGATTAACTCAAGTAATTATTCTTAGCTTGTACCGTTTTGTGTACCTACTATATAAGACAGAAGTGAATACAGACATTTATTCAGCCCCATGGTCGTAACAGACTGTCTGCACGAGCTCGGTATAATTACTGATAATAGTGATAATAACAGTATACGCGGGCAGTAAGAGTCTCATAACGACAATAATTAAGTAAGGTTTATCCTGTAGTCGAGATATACCCGGGAAAACTTACATGAGATTTTTCTTAATCGTTCGAGTAGATCAGGAAACCTTTTTTTTTTTTTACTCCCACTTTTGTAACAGTTTTTGTCACGGTATTAAATTATTCGAAGAAACTGCAAGTAATGCACTATTACGAAGATTCACGATGCTCGGATCGTCGCTGAATCGAACAACTCAATTAAAATATTCCCGTGGAATATTAAAGACGTCGAGAAAATATTTAAAAAAAAGTAATGAAAATTTAAGTTTTTTTTTCTTAATTTTTTACATATCAGGACAGTAATAAAGTCATGCAGAATGTTTTCGTGCAAGTTGAGATTGCAAAATGACGTGCAAACTAAGAGACGCCTTTCTCCGCCCCATGGCAATGCGGTAATCACTATAATTACGTATGGAGCCCTTATATTAATATCCTCAGGCTATAAACCTATTCCCATATAGTTATATTCGCGAGGCCTTTTACACCTGTACATCTTCTTCCGAGAAATAAGAGAGAAAAAATTATCTATGCTCGCATTATCTTATCGTTAATCCAGATTCAATAGCTTTTTATCTCTTTTTTTATTAAACTTACGTCGGAGCTTCAGACGCTCTGAGTTATTATGCAGCGTTTTTTCAAGAATCACAAAGAAACCCCACGTTATTCTAAGATTCAACTGATCCTTGTTAAAATCCTGGAGGATTGAATTTTATCACAAAAAATCTCGTAGAGTTTGCGTGTAAATTTGGAGAAAATCATTTTGGTCAGACTTTTGAAAGTCTGTCTAAATTTGAAGAGGACGATGAAAGAGTGCGATTTGCTAAATTGAATGATCTGAATCCGTGACATTTCTGTCTGAAACCATATAGTTTTTTTTTTTTTTTTTTTGCAAAGTTGGCACCTCAGCTAAAAATGAACAAACCAACTTCTTTTTCGATCTCCAAAGCCTATACATATTAATTTATCTTCGAAAATGAATTGAAAATTCGTGCTATCCCAAAATGAAAAATGAATTCTCTGAAAATTATTGATATTTTCTAAATTTAACAAGGAAAAAGACGATTAAAGAAAGAAATGCCAAAAAATAACCGCAGGATTAGCCCGGAAAGGATCTTCAAAGGATAATTGACACGATTGCTTTATGAAAATAGACACAAAATGAACAAAGTAGTCCGTGTTACGAAATGAGGTGTAATAAATGGGTTCATGAAAATGGAGAAGCGTGCCGAAAAAGTCAAAGCATGAAACTTTTTAGTGTACAAACAATACCTACTGTGATTTCATATAATTTTTAAATGATTTTACATACGATTTTCTGTGTCGTTTCGGATGATTTCTAGAGCCGTCAGATTATTTAAAATTGATTTTGAAGAATTTCAGCTGATTTATAAGTGATGTCGTACAATTATTTGTCTAATTCAAACTGATTATAAACCGGGGTGTACAGCTGATTTCAGGAGTGAATAGCCCCTCGGCCAAAACAGTACGTTTTTTATATTGTCGTGTTTGTCATTATTTTTTTTTTTTTTTTTTGCAGTTTGCGAAAATATTTTTTCGTCCAGACCTGCGTAACAATTTTTTCACCAATTGAAAATCAAAAAATATGGCTACGGGAGAAAAAGTTATAAACATAAACTCTTTAATAACCGGATATATGGAGGCTTTTATCACTGGACTCACGAATGATGGCGCAATCATTATTTTGTCAGATGAAGAATAATTAATTCATGTAGTTCAGATTACTCAAACCACAAGAATTTCATTTCGTGATCATATTTTCAACATTTTATGATGCAAACACAAATCCACAAATATAATCAGGGCTTGATCAGGAAGCCTGACCAGGGCCTGATCAGCATTTCTAATCAGGGCCTGACTATGACGCCCCACTACAACCTGATCAGGCGGTTCTGAACGTTGCGGTACTTTTTTTTATCAGGCAGTCTGAAACCACGCTGATGAGGCAGTTAGGGATGCCTGTGCAGGGCCTGAGCTTTGCCTGACATCAATTTTCCCTCAGGTGGGGCTTTTATCCAAACTTAACACCCCATGTTCGAAATGTGCGAGAGTGAATTGAATTGGAGATCCAATTCGACCCCGGAATGAATTAGATTTTGTAAGATGAAAATTGGCAACGCGTGCAGAGCTTTCGTTGGGGTTGTGCGTGCGTGGATATAGCTTCAGGAATCGCTGAGGTACTTCACGGTTGTTTTCTAGGTGGTAGGAGATGACCAATTAGCGGGGGTTGAACCGATCCGCCCAGGACGCCGTCGCCCGGGGTCTTCTTCTGTCAATCGGTAGATCAGACATATTGATGCTTTAACGTTTAATCATTTTTCAATTCAATAACCCTCACCAATACACCGGCAACCCTAGGCTACTTACCGATACTCCTCACTACAGGCCTCACCCTGGGTAGAGGGCAAAATCAACCCCTATGCTAAATTCATCCAATGCAGAAAATCAAGTATAGCGTGCAAAATTGACCATCAGTCGTCATTCTGCGACGAATTTCTTTCATTTCGAAGACGAAAAAAAAAGTGAAAAAAGCTTCTGCGGAGTGAAAAAATTTGTCTTCCAGTAGAACATGAACAACAATTTTTATTCTATACCTTTGTGTCGATTTTAGGCTTCATTTTCTGTCGATTTTGTTGTCAATTCTGTTTTTGGTTTGATAATATTTTACTTTGAGTCGACTTTTGAGTCGAAATATATATACTGTTAAAATTAACACAAAAAAGAGTCCATCTGGATCAGACTTTCTGCAAACACAAAATTTTTCATGTTCCCACAATGTTAATTTAATTTTTTGATTCTCCGATGAAGGATCGAATTGAAGTGACAAAATTTGATAGCGTTGTGACAAAAATAGCTTTATAATCTGAATTGTGATCAGCTTTAGCTACAGATAATTGACGCCCCTGATTCGTTACCATAAGAATAATATTAACTCTATGTATGAGTGTGTAAAAATACCTCAAGAAATTCCGTATCCGTTGAGGGATGATGATTCTGTTGCTGTATATTCTGACTCATAATTACTGCTCCCTGAGGATGAGCTGGTTGAGGATACTGATAAGCGCAATTCATCTTGAAGGTAGCACTGTACTTTTTATTCTAGAATATTCTCCAATTCCAATCTTTTCCTCTTCTGTATCCAAAGATGACAAAAAAAACCAGCGTCGCTCTTCTATTTCAGTCTCCAAAAGTCTCAAGAACAACAACAATTCTCAAACTCAAAAAGAATTTATCACTTGAAATTCGAGTCGAAGTCACATTTTTTTCTTTTTACATCGCAAAATCAGACACTTTTCAATGCGATTTTCAAAAATAGAACGAGGATGAGGAGAGTATAAATTATTTTCTATAATCTTGAACTTCACTGATTATATAATCGACACATGTTCGATTTTTGATTCGACGTCGACATTTCGGATGACAGTTTTTGGCGGATTCAAAGACCCGATGGACATCCGCAATTCAATCAATCATCGATCGACGGTATTATCCAATTTGCAGTATCGAGATAATCACAGTAATTCCACCGCTGCATCTCACTCGTATCGAGATCGCATGATGCAGCACCACACACGACAATGAAAGGCAACAATAGATGTTGAACGATTCGATATCATCGAACACGGAGGGAGTAGGAATTAAGAACGTGCGTCTCTCGGTCGGCAACAATTATAACTGAGCTTTTTGGTCCCTTGCGGTAAGGGAACCCCGTCCGTGGGCTTGCGGGAGGCGGGATCTTCCTCTTCCCTCTTCCCTCTTCCTTTCTTTCTTTATCTTATCTCCTTTTTTTTCTACACATCTTCCTTCTCACTTCGACCCACGCGTCTCCTTCCCACACCCGTCTCGTACGAGTTATCGTATGAGAGTGGATATATAACCGTATTGGTATGTTGCCATCGGAGAGAAACCTAGAAGGTGTTACTGGTGGGGTTTGCCAGACCGCCCTCGCCCTCGCCTTCGCCTTCGCCTTTGCCTTTGCCTTTGCCTTTGCCTTTGCCTTTGCCTTTGCCTTCGGATTCCTGATACCCCTGCCTTCCCCCCCACGAACCCTTCAGCGTCCCACCACCGCGCACAACCCCGACCAATTAAAACCCACGAGGATCACGTGGTACTCCCACGGCAGAGCGATCATTCCGTATCTCCTCTTCAGGTACCATTTTTCAATATTTTTAGAAAATGACAATCGGTTTCAGCGAATGACAGAACCGATATTTGACGGATTCATTTTCACACAGAAAACCACAAACGTGTCAAATTGATCTTAAGAAGGGGTGCAAATCAACTTTGTTATCAAAATCGTGGAAATCAGTCCGCTGTGGACTTTATCTGAATTCTCACTGAAGATCGTTTTCACTTTTTTGTCGATATCTTGGTCTCGGTTAACCCTATGTGAAAGATGATGAGCACCAACTTTGAAGCTGATAAAATTTTCTACAAAAAAGATTGTCGCAATCTTTGTCGTGGAATCAACCGTTTTGAAGATATCTTCAGATTTCTGAGAGTCTTCATCGTCGTGTTGAGAAACTTGAACAGCTGTGAAGTATCGGTACAAGTATTATTGTGAAAAAAGTGAGTTATAGAGAGTAAGAGTCTCGCAAGAGGTATCGACTCGTTTTGATTCGAATACACTGTATATATTACTGTAATATATGTACCTACGACATTTAGACATGACACGTAGTATAAACTTTCTACAATCGACACTAACCGGGTTCTCATAGGTCAACTCGTAGGATCTTCGGTCCTGTAGATAATTCCGATATATCTTATCGAGTATGTACTCGATCATGTACAGTCGTACAGCGAATACTTGACACCTTTTCCATTAACCTATGCGGGACCATGCGACGTGTGGGCTGAAAATTTCACGTCGACCTCCCAATAACCGATACGCGAGGCCTTCGCAGATACCCACGTCGTCATCTGGTTCCATCGGGCGTTGGCAAATCTATAATTACAGGTATCCGTGTCTGACGGTCCATGAAATAAAACAGCGAATAGAAACGTGCTCCGCATGAGAACGAAGTCGAACCACCGATGAACCGCGGTAATGATTCGAAATATTAAATTTCACATCATGTCGACACTGCACGGAGCCCATGAATGATGTAATAGTCCGGTGATACGTGTGCAACAGGTTGTGCACAAGGGATATATAAATTTGTTGAATTTTATATACACACACATTCGAGTGTGTAGGCATGGGAATATAAAGCAGCGATGAAACAGCATCGCGAGATAGGCTTCGCCAGGAGTCCGATGAATGGGTGGCGGTGCTCCACATCGCCATGAATGGGATAAATGTATTCTCAATATTGTAGCCCCGACCACCGAGGACCTCTTTTCTACGTGTAATTCGATACAGTGGGAACCCAACGTCCTTTTCATTCATCAGCAACGATGTTGAGGAAGGACGTAAAGGATTGCAGATCAAGCTCTGGGTGCTCGAGTTCGGAGTTCACTTCCATGATGTTCATTTGTATACTCTAAGATGTTCGTATTAGGCTTGCAATCAAGAAGAGAGAAAGAGACATTCGTCAGAATCGTGATTCCATGATCACGAAATAAGTCAACGCTGCAAATTCATTTCACGTTATTTCATTTCATCATAGACACATTTAACCCTGGGTTATTGCCAGGAGAATGCAATGGTTGCACACCAGAGTGTGCAGCTGTGATGAGGCTATAAACATTCGTAATACATCAAAACGCACCACTGAAGTTTGATAATTGTGGCCGAAAACCATTAGAATTGCATCAAAAGTGCATCCACTGACATCAGAATTGGAGAATGAATGACAATACCTTCAGAATATCGTATAGACATTAAATAACGACGCTTTAATCCCTTTCAGAAAGGCTGATGGTTAGGAAATCATCGATTTCTGCACATTATGAACGTTTCCAATGGCTAACGAGGGTATTTTTCAACGGTCCAATTCATTCAACGTAGAGGAATCAATTATATCGCCTAGACCACATCCAGCTGATGGACTACATCGGTATTGGTACAGTTGCATCCGGCCAGGTGGGCGGTCGGTTGTTTTGAGAAATTGAGCATTTTCCAAAATTAACAAAACCGAAGTCCATGTATAGATGGGAATTATTTAGTGCGTAAAGTAACGTATCGCGTTAGGAAAAGATTAATGGAAGGCTCGAAGGATCCGAGAAATGGGAACTGGGAACAGACAAAAAACGATGAGAGATATCAACAGCTCCGAAAGTAGACGTTAGGTTTGAGAGAGAGAGAGGGAGCTAAAAAGTTTTGTTTTAGGCTGTGAAAAATCGTTGCGCATATAAGACCAAAGCGCCAAAAGAAGAAGAATAAGAGCTGGATATCTTTGGCTTCGTGGCTAAGATGCCAGACGTAACGGACGAACGGATGGACGGGCAGAGCTTCTAAGCACGGACAGACACTGTTATTATATCTTCTTTCTATCTCTCTAACTTTTTGAAAGCGTTTGAGGATATACGTTCTGCACCGGGCGTTTGAGCGAAAGAAACCTTACCTAGAGAAAGAATAATGGCCTCCCCCTACGCAGCCTACAATTAAAACGGAAAATTATTCCCAGGGAATTAGACGCGTGCAACGCTTTCAGGGGATCAAAACACGTCCAAAATCTTCTCGGTCACATCTGGATTCAATATTTTATCCGAATTTCGTGTCCATCCAATCAGACGGCATCGAATCAACTGGGACATGGTTGGAATTCATCCTGGTTGTACCTGGCGGGCTTATTTCGTGTATCCAGACTGGTCGTTTGCTATACCCAGCCGGCCAAGTACTACGAACTGAGTTAATAGTTTTTCAATTACATTTCAGGGTAAATAGTTTATTCCTCTTGACATCAAAAATGTTGTTCTTGTATCCATTCATTTGTATTAATATTAATCAACGTTAATCTTTGATGGGCATCTACTTCGCAGTAGAGTGTTTGATTACATTTATTTTGTACTGTAAGCAAATTTTGATGTGGAAAGAATTTTTCATCGATTCTAATGCTTCCGTTGATGATCACCACATGCACGTACTTGGCGGAGGGTTCTTTTCTAGGGGTAAAATATGAACCTGACACAGTGCTAACTCGTTTAAAAACTAAGATAGTGCCACTACCTGGGCTGTTAATTTGAATTCAAATCAAAACGCGAATCAGAAACGTGGTTGACTCGATATGCATGGATGTACTCGGCGAGTAGTTTTCTTCTAGGGGTCAAATATGAATCAGATGTAGTACTAAGTCGTTCAATAACTAAGATAGTGTCACTAGGTGGGCTGTTCACTCCAATAGAGAGCAAAAAGCGAATCAGAAACGTGGTTGATTCGATGTACATTGATGTACTTGGGGGGTAGTTTTCCCCTAGGGGTCAAATATGAACCAGATATAGAGCTAACTCGTTTGAAAACTGAGATAGTGTCACTAGCTGAGCTGTTAATCTCAATTCAAAGCAAAAAGTAAATCAGAAACGTCAGTGCATTGATGTACTTGGCGAGTCGTTTTCTCCTAGGGGTCAAATATGAATCAGATACAGTGCTAACTCGTTTAAAAACTAAGATAGTGCCACTAGCTGTCGAGCTGTTGATCTCAATTCAAAGCAAAAAGCAAATCAGAAACGTCATTGCTTTAATGTACTTGGCGAGTAGTTTTCTTCTAGGGGTCAAATATGTTCAATAATTAAGATAGTGTCACTAACTGGGCCGTTCATGGTTCGATCAAACGCAAGAAGCTATGCAGAAATGAAATGAAGCACCTCGCGTCTCCGAAGCGTTCGGAATCAGATCTCGGCTCTGAGGAAGGTAAAGTGTAGGTTTGCGTCCCGAAACCGACAATTAAAGCACGCATCGAAGGGATGCGGCGTAGGGTCGGAAGGTGCAACGGTGGCAGTGGCTTCGGCTGCATTTACGGGTTACGCGGGCGTTGTAATCACAATGATTCTAAACCGGAGAGTGGTGATCATCTCGTCACTACGTCACCCGCGGCCAGACCAGACCCACGGACACAGTTATTCGCACTAATACAAAAGAAAGGATGAAAACGATGCTTTATGGACTTATCAATCATTTGGTAGCTGCTAGACCCCGCGCGCGCGGTTTAGGGAACCCAGAAACCAACCGTGTGTACGTCGTCGGTAATTGTTACAGATGAAGCCTGTTATTAGCAACGATTAAAAGATTCCTCCGGGCGCAGACGCATGTGGTGATAACGATTCATTCTTCATTTTATTTTTATTCACTCGATCCTTTTACTTTCTCATATACATATACCTACCATTGTCAAGATTTATCGCAACGGCCCGAGGCCCTCGACCAATCGAATAATTCCCATATGTCACAAAGAGGAAAATAAGCTAAAACTTTTCATCACAAGAATACAATTATCATCGAACGCTGGTACCAATATGGCGTCGGGTCTCACACACGTGGTCCACGAACCATGGTGTGAGTCAGAGGTGAAATATGCCTGGTTCGTGCAGTGGTGGAGGGTCAGGAGGATAAGAAGAAACCGGAGTGGGGGGAGGGGGGG
>JAFFZH010009597.1:0-14229 GCA_018420115.1 Euura saliciscinereae | reverse complement strand
GCTAGCTCGCCAGCGTTTCGTGTCGATGCTTGGCGATCCTGATTCTTCAGTGTGGTCATTTTATTTGGTATTTTATTTTGGATCTCTTGTTCTACCAGTTTTCACCTGTATTCTGTTCCGTCGAGAATTTGAATGAATAAATAAATATTCAGAAATCGATTAATTTTGACGAATTCAATTGTAACGGTCCAAAAGCGCCTTTGCTAGCTCGCTAGTGTTTTGTGTCGCTGCTTGGCGATCCTGGCCGGTACTCTTCGTACTTTGGTACGGTTGTTAGAAGAATATGTGTTCAATGTGGCGTGTGTGTGTGGATGTGTGAGGGAGTTCGAAATCTACAAGAAACAACTCTTGACACTCACAATCAGTGGTCAATGATTACTGCTCATGGAGCCGAGAAGGAAGCTGGGTTTCGAAATCTACAAGAAACAGCTCTTGACACACAATGGTCAATGATAACTGCTCGTAGAGCCGAGAAGGAGGTTCGAAATTCTACCAGGAGCAGCCGTTAACACGTAGTGGATAACAATAGCTGCTCGTAGAACCGAATGATGGGTTAATTGTAAGTGTAGTGAGGATCCGGTTGTTGGGCGATTTGCACAACCCGATGTCTTTATAATAACAAAATGAACTTTGGTTTAATGTCGAAAACAAACACAAAATTAAAATGTGTTCACAGGCAGAACTTTAAGTGATTCGATAACTCCAGATTTGAATAATTATTTAAATCAATTTACAAACTAAGTGAATTTTGGGTCCTTATTCGGAATCCTATGTTTGATTGATTCTATTTTGAATTGATTGAGAATGCAAGTAGGATTTGGGTTGTAAGATAATGTTGAAGGAATCTACTTTAAAATCAATATGATCTTTGAATAGCTAGTTTTTACACAGAATGTGCTACACCGACCGGCTTGCTCAGCTGACTAAAGTGCGTCGTCGCTTATATAGGCTGCGGCGCGTTAATCCGCAATCTATGAATCCCTAGCGTTTTATTCTAGAACCTTCTACAGAGTTCTATGCCTCGCGCGGTCTTCCAGAATGTTCTACGTGCTTCTATGTCGATCATAAGCTTAATAAATATTCAATTATCTATCATAATTCGTAATTAAATTCGCGCATTGTTCCAACCAAAATCCAAATAATGAATATTTATCATACGACAATTTTGGGTGTCGTTCAATTATCATATTTAGTGCGGGATACATTTGTAATAACCGTGAATAAATTTAAATTCATCAGATTTATGATCCAAATTATTCAATTTCCACACATTGCTTTGATATCCAATTGTTTCGATACACTTTTATGAATGTATATATTATTTATATTATTATGTTCAATGCTTCAAACAGTCGCTATTCAAATATCTGAACAGTAGTTCAAGCGTTTCTTGAAATTCTACTCGTCAAGGGATGAAAACGGGTGATATCATAAACAAAAAATCATAAACATAAAATAATCACTGTAATTATAAAATACAATTGTCATCAGATTTTGAACAGAAGGACGCATGAATGCAGATGGCGCGCATAAATACGCGGAGATTAATTGGCCTGCGGCAACTAGGCAGCATTTGAGAACCTGTGTGTGGGGCAGATCCATGCTGCTCTTCCCAACCTTTCCGTACCTCTAGGAAGTTTGAGGGTGCTTTGAGGACAAACTTGCTATAATGAAATATGCTCCAAGTCTTAGTACCCCGGTTCTTCACCTAAATCTCCACCGCGTCTTCGACTGTCCTTGGGCGACCCTTCAGTCACCCTACAGTAATGTAGTCTGCATTCCGACTCTGATAATTACAGCACCGCTCATCGCTACCCACGCCAACCATAAGGATTAGCCGAGTTTTAATAGGCAATTATCGGTAACTATATTGCGACTACACGAGCGACCTTTGTGTGTTATTAATTTCGTATGAACGCTCGTTACCCTAGAATGGATAACCGTCAGCGTTGGTAACACTAAAAAAGGTACAGTAGTCGTAGAACGTTTTGTTGGGTAAAAAATTATCAAAGTATCTTAAATTTCTAGATGCACAATCGATTTTGGTTTCGGGGCCACAGTGTAGCACAAAATGATGAAACTTGCAATTTCGTGGTTACAGATGTGGTTAGTCTGTAGTATACGTACAGAAAAATTATTAAGTGCTGATTGTGTAAAAGTGAATTTCCTCGCACGAGCTTTGAATTCATCTTAATACAGATGTGTAACTGTAGCTTCATACGTTACAAATTGTGTCTAGCGTAGACCAGCGTGCATTCTAAGAACTTGATCATCCACAGTGTCTTAGTGTGTTGAATAGTTTCATGTTTAAACTTTCCCTGGCGAAAATGGGGTGTTACTGAACTATTCGAGGAATGTAAATTGAAACAATTCACATGTCCCGAACGCTTCGGTCACACTTCCTTGTTCCAGTTTACATTTCCTACACGCTCCATTTTTTCCAGGATTCCCTAATGCGAAATTTCAAGAGCTGTAGCTATACATTCTGACTTTGTTGTTGTCCCGGCGTAAATAATTGCTTGTCAATCGAAGTAAAATTAATTAGTAATCACGAAACAAAGTTGAGACTGTTATAGGAGTTTATCGGAGGTCAGTGAAGCGAAGGATTGCGCCGAAGTAATATCCTCTCGATTGTAGCAAACAATGTGTCACCGAATCTACAATTACATAATACTCGAATTCCGAATATTCAGAAGTGCTGATTTCGACCGTGAAACATTGTGCCACAAATCGCTTGACACGTGGGTTCAAACGTATCAGGATACGAATCAAGCTCCAAAGATTCTCGAAACGACGACGCAGAGCCAATTCCATAAGTTTGTGCTCGCTATCTGGTTCTGAACGGCACCTTTGACGTCAATTCCAATATTTCGACGATTGAAATGTAGTCGGGGAAACTTCGCCCCTCCACATATCGTTGTGAAACTCCATCCACGCACTGCAATTTGAGTAGAGGATCAAGTAGTCGAAGCAGTTCACGGTGGAGGGTTGATGGGTTAGTCGATGGGAAATTTCGAGAGGTAGATTCGCCTGGCCGCGAGGCCACGGGATTATAAACCCGAGTCGAAATCGACAACTACGTGAGACTTGAGGAATACTGTAGGTTGCAGATATTCCAATCGCTTCAGTAGTCTCAGATTTATCTTCCATTTCAACTTGGGAATATGCTGGTTTTGGGTCGCAGGATACAAATGGTTAATTACTCCCAGCAGAGGCCAACTTTGTATTTGAAATGTAAGGTCGGTACTAATGATGAGATGTTATGAGAAACCATTTCGTCGATATTTACAAAAATTCGAACAGTGCCCACGTAGGGTAATAATTATTGTCACCTGATAATGTTGACGCTGTGACAGTCTCAACTATGTGAACCTATGCACCCATGATTACAGAGATGTTGTAGAGACAGTGTAGAATTCGTGCTCCATCCAGGCACATTTGCTACTAGATGTGATAGACTTGTGTAATAACCTGGGTATAGTATACTACGTGAAAAGTGAAGGCGCAGTGCCGCTGGTTCATCTGGTTGGTTAAAAGTTTGTTGCGAGTAAATTGGAAATTGTTCGTAATGAGAACAGTTTTTATTAAAGTTGACAACGATAATGTATTTAACCATGGCGTATATTGATAACGAAAGTACATAGTTAGTAAAACAAACAGAGAGTTCAATATTGTGGCTGGTTTTCGAACAAATTTAAAATCATCACCACAAATGTAGTATTTGAAATCCATGATCCGCACATACGTCATGGACGTCGCATAGTACCTTTTATGCATAGATTAAGCTACTGATGGTGCTATTAACTTGTCCATTACTGAACAACATTTCACGGCACATCTGCCACAGTTACCCAGACTGGCAACGACGAGGCAGACAGGTATACGCATCCCCAACAGCCCATCCGTAGCAGAGACAACACAGCAATTTCGCAGTAATGCTGCTGCATGCATTGTGCACATCTCCGCTTACCCACTAACCCAGCGCAAATCTTTAACTCATTCAACATCTAGCTCTAGTCGCTACAGAATTAAACTTCAGTAGCGTTGGAGAGATTTCGAGGGAGAGAGTAGACTGGACTTGGTGGTTGTAGCTCAAGACACTGGTTTCAGAGACTAACGATTGATTTTGACTGAATGGTAGTTTTGGCCGTGTTTACAAGAAACTGGAGATCACCCCGCGACAAGGGAGTCTCTGAGAGAGTTTCTGCCTAAATCGTTTTCTCAATAACTTGCAGATTTTTAGACTGACTTTGATATACGGTGTTCTTTTTCTTACTGAAAGACGAAGAGATATCGCTACAATTGGACCCCATTATCGCACACAGGAAGCCGTTGATGCTCAAGAAACACTGGGGTGTGCCACGCTGGCTAGTTCGGAGTAACGGTGCCCTGGGCGAAGGGATTTATTTACAATTTCGTTGTTTATTTACAATTGTTTATTTACAATTGATTGCGCGTCCGCGGAATTGAGAGTATAGCACAATTTTTCTAGTTATTTTGCCAAATTAATAAACAGAATTGGGTCAAACCGTAGGCACATGAAGTCACCCAGACATCACAGAACTGAAAATTACCCAAAGGACAACAAATATCCCATTAGCTATTTGACGTCTGAATGTTGTCGTTACTCTCAAGGACTGAGGGTCCATTAGGGACTGCAACAATAATGAATAAACATTACCACATGAACAATATGTACCCCCCAATCAGCCGTATCATTCAAGTTCACACATCTTAATTTGCTACTTTAGGAATACATTAGGTTCACAGCAGGATATTTTAAGTTGGTAGAGATAATTCAATGATCGTTCGATCGATAATTCGCAGGACATCGTTCGCGCAATTAAAGTTGAGCATCGAGTTTGTGGTGCGGTTTCTAGTGTTCCTTTCAATGAAAAACGACTAGTACGACATGGATTGGTAGGACAGGAAAAAATTGGAGAAATATATGAGGCTTCGAAAGATTCGTAAATGCCTTTGAAGGTATTACTGTTCTTGCACCCTTACCTCAGTTTTGTTGTACTTGACCATCTCGACAGTGTCATATATCGCTGTAGAATATATTTATTGTTTAGCTCTCATAGCGATACTGTATTCTTCAAAGAAGTGAACTACGCCTAGCAGGGTTGTTTCGTTGAAACAGCTGGCTAATGGTCAATGCATCAGAAAAAAATGGATTCCATCTCAGGTAGTGAGAATTCTCCCCATCAGCTCTGAAGTAAAGATATATCACAAAAAATGAACTATTCGTCATTGTGAATTTCATTATATCTGTAGTCGAGTTGTAGTTATTACTCCTGGAATCGGCTGCGCACCCTGGTTTAATCGGTTGTAATCACACAATAAATCGCTTCTATATCATACAAAATCACTTAGAAATAACTGGAAATCAGCTTTAATCACTTAAAATCGCTAGATATCTACTGATGATTTCATACTTCTGAATGTATTACTGTTTATTTTATTTTTTTAATCATTATCCAAGAAAAAATATTGTGAAAAACGTCCTTCACCAAAATGACAACTCCGTCTTGTCGTCTTGGGCAATCGATGCTCGATCTCACATTCAAAATTGACGGATTTTTCACATACTGTTATATCACTCTACTGATAAAAAACTGAACAGCGACTTCATATCCAAGCGCACTATCTCGCAACGGACGTGGAATACTTAGATCTCTGCTCTCTAGTGGTGGCCACTATCCTCCAATTTCTATGGAATAGAAATTGTGCAACGTCAGACCCGGCTGAAGGTGAAACAGAAAGAAAAACGAAATTTTGATGAAAAAACGGGTACTCGGAAACTAATTGATTTCATCGAAATAGGGCTCACATCAAATGGGAACGTTTTATGCTCATATCGTGAGCTGAATATTTTAATTATGTACGTGTGTGCGGCGAGGTGGAAGAGAAAAGAGATTATAATTGAAAATTATAACAAAATGTCAAGGTTGAAATTGGTTTTCAACCCTTTATTTTTCGTTCGGAAAGTTATACATCTTGTTGAAAGAAGTGATGACGCGAGTAGGGCGTGGACCTCGTTTCAAAGTGTGGATCGCTGGCAACTTTTCCGTCCCTTCGTGTGTACTTGAGTATGATAACGCTGTGCAGCTGTTTTCATGATAGTTTATGGGTATAACTTTGCGAATTGCAGAAATAGTAGATTGTGTGGCAAGTGCGGAAAGAAGGCAATTTCAGATGAGTGTAAAGTTGGGTGAGTGGTGTAATTTCACGAGTACTGGTGTCAATGCAGCCAGAGTTAGGCGAAACGAGTGCTTCAAACTTGACACGAAGTAGATATAAAGTATCCGGACTATTCTTGTAACTTCTCCAGGGAAGTCGATTTGAGAAGCAGATAGATAGGATCCCGCAGCTAAGGAAACAGCCGACTATCACTCACCTGAAATAAGGCAGTAATATAGCTTAAAACATCGCTGACTGGACATATCAGTTATTTCAAAATGCGCGTACGCAAAACAAGTCCCTGCATGCTTCAAGTTTTCCACCCTAGTGCAGAAAAATATGCTATTCACGATGGTGCAGGTGCCAAATTTCCTTTCGTTGTTCACTGAAGGGAGTATACTTGGAGTACGTAATACATGCATTCAAAATCAACTTTAATATGAAATATCATTGATAATCGATAACTTTCAGGTGCGATGACCGGCATGACGAGTACTACTTCCATTGATCAAATTTATAGACTTATTATGAGCTCGATTGCCTAGTCAGTGCAATATTGCAATCTTATTGGATTTTTCGTGCTTAGTACCCTAGGAAACTGGACTCTGCCCTCAGTAGTTGGATTGGCATTGACTCACAATCAGCTGCTTTATCCATATTCCATACAACATATTTGCGCAGAAAAAAGCGTTGTTCACTACGCCCGATGCTTTACTCAATATTTGCAAGAATTTTTGCTCACCAGTTTTTTCACAAAATTGATTTTTTTTTATCTCAGGCCACAACAGGCAGCAGCCAAGCTCGCAGCACTCTCTCTTTGTCTCACGCTACTGGATAGCAAACGACAAAGCTGCAAAGGCGTAACTGTGTCATGCTCCCGCATGATACTCACAGCCCTGTTTCTCTTTGCTGTTACGCCACCACGGCCGTCACCATCTCCACCATCCTTCTTTCCTTTTTCGCCAATCGTTTTTCTTGTCAAGCCATGAATTATTCATAACTTTTTCAAGCATCGGTCTGGTGCTCACGCCATTCTTATAATATTATACTTTAAAACTCTCCCCGCAAGCAGAGAACCCTGAGGCGGTACGAGGACGTCGATTTCAAGGATCACCTTTTCCGAACGACACCCCAAGCTCTAATTGGAGTTACATACTGTCAGAAGTGTTATTGATGCACCGTTTTTTTTTCTGCATTGGTTAACGTCGAACGTTGCTTCTCATACAGTTGGTCTAAACGCGTTATCATTTCCAATGATTTCAATTACAGGATTGTCGGTATCTTGAGCTAATTATATCACAGATTTGATTTGCATAGTTGTAAGCCTTTTCTTTCGAAAATCATACTCCACGATATTGAACGAAAATTCACAACAAAATCAGGTGTCATGTTTCTTCAGGTCTCTTCAGGTAAGAATTACCAATGAATATTGGTCACGGTTTGCAATTGTCAAATCTTTTGCTGTCGCGTTGTTTTTTCAAGGATGTACGGTTCTCATACAGCACAAAATTAAAAACGACTAGACATTGTCTAACAGTCACCGTATACAACACTTTCTGACGAGTACATGTTGTCCAAGTCGAAAGGACGTCTCGAAGATTTCTTCTGCGGACGCGTTCTCTTTGTTGCAAACGGTTCTTCTGCAGGGGGCCGAATGGGTGAAAGTTTGTTTTATAGTTCCTAAAAATTCTACACACGTTAAGATCAACGGAAGTCCCGAGGAAGCATAGATCACAGGCAATCCCTTCGCAGTGAAAACAGCACTTGAACAGTTTGAAAAATCTATAGAATCAGGAAAAAAAATACCAATTGGCGTTTCACGTCATTGTGAGATCGTTTCGTGAACTTTCGCTATATGCCAACAAAGTGGATCAATTTTGCACTCTCTGATTCACGAATAACGAACGCTCATGAAAAGACCTAAATGACGTAAAAGAGCGTCTTCAAGACTTACAGGAGCAAAAAATTCAAAAAATCAAAGAAATTCAACATCCCTTACGTGCAAGGTGGAGACTACTCAAAGGATATTCAGACACTCAGACATGCCATGAAAACGCACCACCACTTTCACCGTCTATCAAAGAAATTCGTAACCGAAATGGCCGAGTTGGCCATTTTCTATGAAAATTGAACGAGTATCTAGCTACTCGTGTTTGGGACCTTAAAAGTAAGAACAAACCGTCAAAAACTATAACCAATTTTTGTCAGGGTTTCTCAAGCATCTGCATGAAGAACACCTAGGATCGCGTTCATTTTTTTCGACTCCCTACCTTTCCTCCGCCGCAATTTGAAGAAGAAAAAGAGAAAAAAGCCCACATTCTTCACAATTGCACGTGGATTTTGTGCTTCTGATCCTACGATCGATATGATCTGGACGAAAATAATTTATGAAAACTGTGAAACGAATTTTAGACATTTGACCCCCGGAAACAAGGTCGAGATCAATTTTGCGGGGGTATGTTTTCGCAGATCTTCACTGATCTAGAACTGGAGAATCATCTGATGCAGTGGCGACAAGACAGTTTTTAACAGCCTGTACAGTACAGCCCCGTTAGTCTCGGTTGAATCTATCTACTAATTTCCCTTCCAGATTTGATACTGAATATCACCTCAATACAAAACACTCAAGCACCTATCTTACCGTGTAGATATTAAAAGCAACTAACACATCATTTTCGTTGTAACGATCAAAAATGAAAGAATTGCAGGATGGTGAAAATGGCATTATATGATTAGATACATTTTAGGTAACGAATCACAGGCTAAGAGAAAAAGATTCTGCCATGAGAGGCATATGAGATTGGGGTACGTCACATGATGCCCCGTGTCACAAGGTACCCAACTATTCCCTCAACAGATTTCATTCTTCCGAGATACATCATTATAATTGCACTGTGATATTATGCATCAGCCCATTTGGTTATCCTGTTCATCTCTTTATCCTCCTAATGCAAGTCTTTGTCGTCAAAGTGACGGTTCATTGAAGACGAATCGTTACAGCAAATAACTGGATAGTCGAGGGGAGAAGAGGACGACATAATCCTAGATAATATACTGTGAGGTAAGCGCTCTCCGGGCAGCGAGCATCCACGCTATTACCTCTTTCTTCAGAGCGAAGCAATTGCAAATCTGCAGAGGTGCAGCGCCAGCAAATTGGCTATAGGAATCCGTACATTTCAAATCCTCGCTCCATTGTTACTATGGATTTTGCTGGATCTACAGATTTCAACCATTTTCGTACACCCGAGTTGCTTTACGTCATCAACTATCTCTAGGTATTGGATTTTTTGTACGTTATCTTAATCATCTGTGAATCACCTTTTTCTGTCTAACAAACTCACGGATCGTTAGTCCACAGAAGATACCATAATAGACTCACTTTGGATAAACCTGATTTAGATTCGCACCAAGTGTCCGCGGAAGGGCAACGAGACCCACCAAAGTAGGTTCATATGCGTGTGGGTCATTGTGTGGGACTTGAGTCTGCTGGTGCTGACCTTCGGTTTTACCACGGACGCTCGGAATCTGCTGAGATAGCGCTTCCTTTGATATTGATAAGACCTTCACTGAGAACGGTGACTTGGGTAGTAATCTTCGGACCTTACTTCTATTACTTTTTTTCACAACATTTCGGACAGGCCCGGGCGACTTTATTCGCTATTATCGAAGAAATATCACAAACAAGATTAACAGAACGTTATACATATACCTGAATTACGAATCTGTGCGGATATAATTGGACAGATCTTGTCATCAGTAGACTTTGTCAATTATTATATAGATCCAGTATGCTTATACCGCGATATAATATCATAATGACCTGAATAAATGATAAGTTTGTCTCGAGTCATAGAAATTGTGTACTTGTAATATTTGCGAAACCTTGCTCCAGAAAAATAAACTAAAATTTGCTCGGCAAGAAAATCACCAAGTATACCCTGAACTTTGAGAGGTAAGTTCGTTCACCCAAATTAAGGGTTTCCCCGAAATTGAGGGTTTACCACCAAATTGAGGGTTCACTTAAAGGTTACCCGATACGCCCAAGAAGTACGAAGGGTTATCCCAAACTTGCCTCTCACAGTAATCAATATTCTCTATTTATCAAGAAACTCAATGACTGGTGCATGCAACGATAAACCAGAAGGTAGACATACAAAATGAAATAGTGTGTCCTTTATCAGCAAGTAATACGCAGAAACTTCCGAATTTGTGTTTGTGTTTGTCATATTGCTCGCGGTGTTTCATTTCGAATATTCTTATCATTCTATTTTTATTTACATTTATCTTTACGTTCCTTCTCATCTTCTGGAGCACCTCCGCGAGGCACTGTTACCCGAGGCTTGATTGCAGTGGGATAAGATAAGACCTATAAAGTTAAGAAAACTGTGACCGCAACTCTGGGCTGTACGAGGTAACGGCTATACACCCAGTGGCGATGCAAGTACGGCAAATCATGCGGAGATTTACCATCCCGCAATTCCATGTAGACATCTCGGTCGACTACTACCATAACTCTAAAAGTTAGGAGAAACTTGCGTCTTCCGTGTACTATATAGCGGTGAAAAATGCTTAAAAATCTTCAAGTTTAAAGAGGTCTTTCTCAGTCAGCCTCGAGAGTCGAAGAGGGTAAGGGCAAAGTCAAACTGGGGAAGAGGCCACTGGGGTGGCTGATCCAGACTCTGTGATCAGACCACCGGGCGTATAAGATTACCAGAGTTGGAATATTTTCTTGAGATTTTTTATGAGAACAATGCAAAGTAGCTTATCATCACACAAGCAACAATACCTGCAAAACTATGTATATATTGTGTGGCAAGCGTAGAACGTAGGCCGCTTTCGACTTTCTATTATCTGCTGCACAAACCTTTTTCGTTCAAACTTTGATGAACATATTGTTCAACAATTCTACATCTGTTATACTGATTTGGGAGAAGAGTGCCGAACAGTCAAAATCCTTGCATCGTTAACAAAATTACAGGCGTATTTACGTGTCCTTTTACTTGGGGGACTCCGTTTCCCGAATCATCCACCAAATACTGGACGAATCGAACACAAAATCTAATCAGTACTCAGTGAGGGTAGACCACGTTGATAAAGATAAAATTTATCTAACCATCAACCAACAACCGTATAATCGGTTGTGTTTATTCACCCGCAGTATATGTAGATTCCCTAATGATATAGGCAGTGTTCTTTAGTAATTGAGAGATAAAGAGTCAAGAGAATGTAAATTACGTCATAAAAATGTTATACTTGTATAAACCACATAACTTTGAGTAAATCGTACGTATAATCTTCATCTTAATGGAAGTGTAGACGCGAAACGAATGTGGTAATTGTAAGTTAGCTTTTATTGATAAAATTTAATTGCAGCGAAACCCATTTCGTTGTGAAATAATATACGTGGGTACGCGGTGACCCAGTTGTCCACTATAGTACAGGTTCGGGACTCGAACAGCCCTTCGCCACAGATGGCCGACGCTAGGATGCCCAACTTTGTATTCAAATGTGAAAACTTTTTATAAAAATATGAAGAATACAGGGGCGATGTATAGGAGTGGGCTAAAATGACTCTTGGGGAGATATATTTCACAGAATTTCGGCAAGAACCTACAAGTCGGATGTGAAGAGTTGGCAAACTAACGGAATTATTTATAATCAACCATGAAAAAGTTTGCCCACGTTTCGTCCGTGAGTTACCAAATTCGGCGCCTATTCCACCTGATATTATAATGTACAAATATATACATATATACTATCTGCGAATTGGTGGCTAAATTATATTCCACCCTCCGGCTGATTTAATAAAGCTAACAATCGGTGAAATACATTACTAATCAGGAGTAAAAAGAAGGTTCAGTGGTTTCCATTCTGTGACCGAGCTCCGCATAAATAGCGGAAAAACTCGAAGGAAAATCATACAATGAACAGAGCGAAGAGAGGGAACCCCAAATTTCCTGTGAATCATTCCCACAGGAGTTGCACGAGTGCTATTCAACAAATTTCAATTTTTTGTCACAATCGAAACGGTCCAAAAACAAATACGGGTGATTGGTCACATTGCAACGGTTTCTCTCGCTGAATATTTTTGAATATCTGAATCTTGCGAATTGTGCTTATTCGAAATGAGAAGAAATTATTTGGGGGAAAGAAAGCAATCTTTTGTGAAACCTGGTAAATTCGTTATCTATTGTATACCTATTGTCATATCTAAGACCACAATCCTGACACCCTTATTTTGAAGCAGTACTGTCTTATTTTTTCCTTGCGATGAACCAATTTTCAAATCATATCGTGAAAAACTTCATAGAGTTCTGGTACGATTGTTCAGCGGTACATGCACACGGGTGCGCAAGGTCGAAGAAGCCGCTGAGGTCTCTGATTAGCCCATGTCCAATCACAATAACGCCAGGAAGTTATGTTCTCCTCTGCGGATGCAGTTACCTGGGTTGGAGTGGGTCGAACTGGGCTAGATCCAACCTAGGCAGGAGTAGGAAGGCATCTGCATAGCAGTAACGTTATGCACGGACAGGTACTGTAAACGGGGTAGAGATGAGAATAGGGCTCTAGAGAGGACCAGCGAGAGAAAAGAGAGGTTCCTCCGAGTGGGCGCCTTGCCCAGAATCCGCCCTATCAGCTTATTAAGTTGCTATACAACCCACCAGTTACCAGCCACCAGCTAGCAGCCACGAGGTAGCAGGCAGCATACTGCAGGCAGAAAGCTATGCTATAATTTCTCGGGTTATATTGTAGTTTAGAGGGTACTAAACCCTCAGGCAAGTGGATAAGGGGTGGGTAGGAGGGGTAGGTAGCTTCGGTGGCGGTAGTAGTGGAGGTGGAGGTAGCGTTCAAGATGAAAGGGGGAACTAGGTGGATAAAGATGGAGGGATAAATTGTTGGCGTACTTAAAAGTTTTCAGATATTTTCTCGAGTTTGTTGAAATTAATGGACTTCGTAGATGAAATCCTGATGATGTTACGCACTTTCCAACCTTCTACGTATTTCGTTCACTACACGCACAGGACTGTGATCGATTGCTCGACGTCAAAGATGGTTATTCTTTTTTTTATGGAGATTGGTTATTAAATTCAAAACTGAAGAAGTCAAGGCAAGTTCTGAGGAAATCTACTTGTAAATGAAAACATTAAAAGCGGAAGGACTATTGGTTTTTCTGGTAGCCGAATGGCGGATCCTATATTCCCGCATAATGGTTTTTCCAAAGTTTTCGTTTCCCCTGCGCGCTTTACTTCGAGGCTCTTCGGAGATTGAACTAGGCGCTGAGTTAAAGGTATACCGATCGTCGTAGATGGCTGTCCCGACAATCGCCTGTGAAGGGTGGATTCACGCATTGGTATCCTTTTACCGATTAAAAGTCCATTTTTGGTAGCCTTGTTGGTAACGTAACAACTTCGATGGAAAGTAATACTTGGGGAAAAGTGGTGACTTGATTCATGCACAAGGACTTTGACGTTCCCGTTTTGGCGTAACCTAATACTACTCGGGTTTTTTATTTTGTACAACTATAATGGATAGACATGACCTCATTCGAGCTATCGCATTTGTCTCAAGTTCTTATACAATTTAATGGTGTTATTGTTCTATCCAATTGAAAATGTAGAGTTAAAAAATATATGTATATGAATCGTAATCCAATTCGCGCTAATCAACGAACTTTTTTTGCAGCGGGCTTTGTATCGTACTCAAAAAGTATTCATCCAACTGAACAAAAATTGTATACCTACAATTGTGTTCATATGTTATATTGTATATTGTTTGTACGCCAGCAGGCGTGCAATGCAGCGAAGCGAACGGTTCCTCCCTTGTGAACGCCACTGTAATAAAGTTGTTTGTCGATTCCAATGTACATTCCAGAATAGGGGAGTTGAATTATCTGGATCAGAGACTCTGGGCCGTATATGTATATATTATTAATGTGTATATGTACATCGGCACCGTTCAAATATTACGTAACGCTCCAAGGGGGGCGGGTCTCGCCAAACGTTACTGTTTGTTACAGGGGGTACGGGGGGGGGGGGGGGGGGGGGG
>JAFFZH010009584.1:0-11314 GCA_018420115.1 Euura saliciscinereae | reverse complement strand
AATAAAGATAAAACGACCTTCTGCTTTTAACTACCAATATTTTTTATCGAATTTCTTTAAATGGTCGTTCCTTCAATTTATCTTGCGTTTCACGAGTTTTTACAGCTATTTGGAAAAATCGTGAGAAATAAAATAATAATAAACAACAACAAACATTTCTAACACATGAAAAATCAATGCGAAATTCCGAATATTAACATGAACTATTGTGTGGATGAAAGAGAAAGAGAATTGAGTTCGATTGAAAAAAATCATTTGAATTGAATGGATGAGATTATTAAGAAATTAAACATTCTAAAGATAGAAATTGGATGAAAAAATTCTTAGCCAAATTACTGTAAATTTATTCAACTCAAAAATGTAGTGTGCCAGTCAAATGTTGAACCAGTTCTCTCTCGGGGGTGTAAGACACAATAAAATCCACTGTTGTTCGTTCGAACAGGAATATTATATTATGTAAAACGAAAGGTTGATATCTATAGCGTACACTCTCTTATCTATTCTTCAAGTGGTGAAAATATGCCGTCCAGGAACAGTTATTTTATCAAAAGCTGGTGGGTGATTTTGCCCCACCCTTTCGGTTTGGCATCGTTTTCGGTAAAACCACGTTGCATATAGTGTTATCTCACTCACCTCGACGTGAAAATGCCGTTGCGTCACTTTTTTTTCAGGTGGCCGTTTAGCCCCAACCTGAAAACTTTTGATGACTGTCAGCGAAGTCACATTGCATACCGTTTCGTACGGTCCCCCTTGATGCGAAAATGCGAGTAAGTCATTTTTTTTGGGCTGGCCGTTTAGCCCCACCTGGCCATTCCGCCCCACCTTACCCTACTTCTTTCATGGATTTCATTGTGATTTGAACGTTTGAATAATTATTTAAATAACGAATTGAAGTACTTCAATTTTATTCAAGAACATTCTATTCAGCTTAACAAAACACAACTTAATACCGTAGATCGATTTCTGCAGGACTAGGTGAAACGGTGACCATCCAATCTCGAAAGCTTTGTCAACAATCTCGCTGGATATTTGAACTAAGGTACACGATAACATTTTACATGATGTATTATCGCAGAATTTCGTTTTTTCAGAAATGGAATGAAGTCAACTTTTAATTCGCACAATGAATTTTTGTTCTCTTCAATGAAACGTTTTCGATTGTTCCTAAACGTTTTTACGAAACCTTGCCGGCAACGCACCATGCAAAATCTGAGCAGTTTTGGGGATTTTTAGTGAACCGGTTTATATAGTAACGCACAAATCGCTTAATGCTATTATTAGTAACTTTTGATTCTTTTAAGTTGAATGGATTTTTCTTTACGGGAAATAAAGTCGATGAATTGGCGATTCGAGTGAAAAAAGTGTCCTTATCACCTTTTTTATCGCTCCAGAAATAATGTCTAAAAAGGCTCATTCTGGGGTTCCTAAGGTTAACGTACCCCTTTAAGTTTCTCGAGATGGGTACCTGCAAAGTTTGGGATGACATTCAAAAATGATTGTGCGTCGTTGGTAGGACAGTTCACAGAACTTTAGGATTGCCGGTTCTCGGATGTGCAACTCAACGTCGAACATCGAAATTCAATCAGAAGAAGATGAAGAACCGTGAAGACCTACGAAAAATTGCTGTAATAATCTGGGACGCAGAACCAATGGCCTCTAAACATGCATTGAAAGTGATAAATGGAAAACAGGGTGACTTGAAGAATAGTGAATCCAATCCTTGGAGGAAAATTTGTCATTCTTTGCGGAGACTTCATACACAACTTCTTCCGTTTAAAACACGTGGCACTCAGAGTGAAATAATAAATTTGTCCATGAAAAGTAGTCTCCTCTGGACACATTCCGAAAAATATTCATTATGCGTAACATAAGAGTTCTTCATGAAGGAATTGAATTTGCAGAATTCGTATTAAATGTAGGCGACGGCATATTAAGTACCTCAAACGATGCGATAGAATGACCTGCAGTCGAACGTTGTGTACAGCACATGATGTCGATGTGGTCGAAGATATACATTGAAAATTGGTCAGAGAAAATAGTTTTTTTTAATTTTGACCAAGTTCACACCCTTTGCAGCTATGACGTTATTCAGGTATCTTATGAATTTCAAATCACATTCGAAAATGATTGTGCCCGCCCGGAGCGCGGGCTATCGTACGTTCTAGTTTCCTTAACAATTGTAATGAAAGAACGACGTATCCGCCCAACTTACGACCTTTTGCACTTACATTTTTCGATCTCGTAATTTCAATACGTTTTGGCCGTTTTCAAAGCGAATGGCGTGAAAAAAATAAATTATACGACCTTTTGCAACCAAAATCGCGTTTTTGGCGCTTACGACCTTATGCCATTAGACACGCGATGTAACAAAGTTTACACAAGTTTTCCTGAATATCTTTCAGCACACGAGATTATGGTAATATTTGCTCAGATGGTGTTACGATTAATTCACACATCACGTCATTCGAATTAACGGTTGATAAGAATTATTTAATCGACTTGGTAAAAGGTTCAGACGTGGTAAGAAAAAGTAAAGTAAGTTTTCGACCATATTTGCTACGGAACTTTAGTTTCATTGACGAAGTTCTGTAAGGATATCACGCGGGAGCCCCATGATGCCTATAAATTTCATCGGAATGTATTATATAAAATTGTAAAATCTATTGCAAAGTGATCGTGACGTCAGAAGGGATCAGACCAACTTAGGAACTTGGAAATTAGGAAGAGTGGGAAATTTGAGGATATAGCAAATTAAACCGATAATCTTCTGAACCGAACGGTCTCTTCAAAAGATGCTCGAAAGTGCCAGAAATGTTGAAACCAATACAGAAATCGACGGATTCCATACAGTCAATTGTAATAGTATATTGTGCACCAAGGGAGCAGAGGACATTTTCGCTCCCGGGCTGCACGAGTCGCGAGCCGACCACGAGGGTAGCAAACTACAACGAGGGAGGGAAAAGTCCTGCGACCGCGGTGCACACTGTATTTTTTTCCACCATGAACGGAAAGGTCGATTTTGCGGGCAAAACGGTGATCATTTGAGGTTATGTGGCTGAAGTGTAGTGCGGCCGGTACGGGAACTAAAAGCAGGGATGGAAGAGTTTCAGGGAAGAAAGACCGGGGAAGAAAGACTTACCGGAAGAGAAGACTTCCCGGTCGGTGAAACCACTGTTTGCTCCCCGAAAACAGGTACCAAAATCGGCCTTTCCGTTCATGTATGGAAAAAAAATATATTTTTTCAGTATGAAGCGATGCTTCAGCAACAATGAAACTCACAGAACCTATCAGTCATATTATCCCACATATCGTGTGAAATATTTATTGGAAAAAGAAGTTTCATTTTTAATAAACTGAGTTTTTCCGATTTTCAAGATAATGTGCGTCATTCGGTTGATTTTCTAAATTCTTGAAATCTCTCTTCGGATTTTGAGGGAATGCAAGTGAAAAAAAAATGCACGAAATTTGACAATGAACGATAAACGTCAAGAAATTCTTGTTAAATTCAGATGATGTGAACGCCAATTCATCCACCTCTGAACAAAATAATATTTGAATTCAGATATTCGTAGTCCACGATGCAGAACTGTGTCAATAAAGTACATGTGATGATAAAACTTTATTGAATATTCAGAAGTGATCACGAATTAACGATTCAAGTACTTGCGTCAATACAAAATGAATCAGACTCGGCAATCGGGTTAAACGAATCCCGTCATTGAAATGTCCTCTATACCATATCTAGATACGAAATGACTGAAGATTATCGAAGGCCCGTTGATGCCATAAGGTGACTTAATTTTGAGCGGAAAAATCACGTCATGACTTTAACCATGGAAGGGGTGCACGGGGGAGGCACCGACTCTTCTCGTTTGGATATCATTCTAAACGGCTTTCCGTTTTCGAATCACTATTTTCGGATAATCAGTGACTAATTATCCGTATCGTCATATTCCTCGCGGTATTTTGTATATAAACATGGTTAGCGAGCGACATTTGAAAACTTTATTGCCACAGCCTCGGAAGAGGAACAGTATGCCTTGCAAATTTCATCCAAATCGGTTTAGCGGTCCGAACGGAATCAAACTTTTCATGCAGGTGTTGCAAATAATAGTATATTGTGTGATAAGTGCGGAAAGAAGGCGATATCCGATGAGTGTGAAGTTTGCAACACGAGCGAAGGCGAGCAGCCAGCATTCATACAAGTCTAGTGTCGTTCACTCACGAGCCGCAGGCGAGTGCGGGATGACACGAGACGAGTGTGAATGCTGTGCGAGCCGAGCGAGTGATTCAAACTTCACACGAGGCAGATGTCGCCTATCCGCACTTATCGCACACCATATTTTTTATAACTCCTGCGGGAAAGCTTGATTTGAGATGCAGACGAATAATATCTGACAGCTGAGCAAATGGCCGACCATAACCAACCCGAAGTTAGGCAATAATCTAGGTTGACACATCGCTGCCGCCTGGGGGCGCCACGTCGCGGACGCTTGGACGTCGCCACCGACCGATGGCGCTACTGAACGACTGACTTATTTCAAAGTGCGCGTGCGTGAAAGTGAAGAAACGTAGATTGCTTGAAGTGCGCATGCCTGTTAGTGAAATAATGACGATAATACACGATGTGCGCCTGCGCGATAGTGAAGAAATATTACCTTTCTTCACTCATCTGAAAAGGGGCCCTTTCCAAACCAGACACAGGCATCGAAAATCAAGCTTTCCACGCAGGTGTTATAAAAAAACCTTTTCACATGTCACGTGACTCGGAAGGAAAAAGTAATCGTTTTTATAAGGGCCTCTGAATGTCTTTATTCTTTTGTATTCGGAATCTGTGTTGGAAAATGAAAAATGTATACGATATACGGCGAATGAATATTTTCGAAATTAATTTTTATTGCTCACAATCTTATGCAGCTTTACATTATTCTCACCGGTATATACATATTCAGTATGCAATTGGAAGACGTGCTGGAAGAAAGTGGTAGTCTCTCGTCCAGCAGATGATTTACGTTCTTCCACGAAAAGTTCTTCAAAATAGCACAAGCGGTTCCGAATACTCCGCTTCGCGATAGCTGCTAAGAAGTGGCCTGCGAATTGATTCACCGAAATTAGTGAATAAATATATTCAGGATCTTCGTATCAGTTGATACTGTCGATGACACTCACCAATAGTCTCTTCCGCTGCTTCGGTTCAGCGGGACTGGTATGGGATTTATGATTATCCAACTGAGAAAGTGAAATTACCATTCAATGGCCATTACCAGAACACATTGAAGGTATAATTTAAGAAATCATCATATTTTAGTTGATGTTGGAAATAATATGAAAAGTCAAAATATTCAGGATCGTAGTTTAGCAGTACTAAACTGGTGCAGGTAGTACAATTGAAATCAGGGATCGAATGTTGAGTATCAAATACGTTTGCCTAACTGGAGGCTAAGGAAATAGATCAATTTATGAAAGCCTCATTGGAATTTGGTTTGTAGCAAACGATAGATCTCAGTATGACAATTATATTTCGAATGGTATGATTGTTTCCAACTTACTAGGGGGAAGCCTGAAAGCAGCATTAAAAATCGCATTGACTAGGGGCTTGATTGAGTCGAATACGTAAGTAATACATTCCACAGTACGGTCGATCACATTCCTGGTATCTGGAAATTAAAAGATACCTTAATAATAGACAATTTTCAAGTGCTAATTGAGGCGCGATATTCTAGATGGGCACAATCGTCTTCAACTCACGTTGGGCTGTCGTTCCAATTCTTTGCCACTCGGCCGTCATTTTGATTCTTACTGGCCTGATAAGAACTGAAATTGGAATACAGAGGTTATGATCAAGTCGTCTTCGACTCTCACTCAGTTCTAACAACAGCTGGATGAAAATCAAGCTAGGCTTGATGTATTTTTCGAATGAGTGTCACTTACCGAAGAATCCCTTAGCAATTTCTGATTGGATTCCTGAAAATAAAATACGCGTATCATGACAGAGCGGAAATTCACCAATTGACGCATGATATAATGATAATCACAAAAAGTGAAAAAAAATAATGAAATATGAAGAATCAAAATAGAAAATCTCGATCAATTAAAACAATTTCTCGACCTCACCCTGATATGTGAAGCGAACAGTAGATCACAAAAACATTTTTAAAGGGTAAAAGTCTTGTTCAACTCACCCCTGTTACCCGCTCGGATGGAATTTACAGCGTTTTCGAGATAGGTTCCGGCTTCCGTCAAAGAATCTGAAGTAGAAATAGAGAGGTGCTGAATATCAAACGGACTGATTTTCCAGAATACGGAGACAAAGATAATTCGAGCGTTTTGGTAGACGTATAAATGGGTCCAGTACGTGTATCTACTTATCACTTACCAGCGTGTGCGGTGGTCATCTGGTTTTCGCTATCTGCAAAATAAAATATGTACATCATGACACTATTGTACTTTGTCAATATTTGACGCATGTCGTAGTAGTTATGACTTTAATATCTTCACTGGGTGACATTGTTTTGAACTTACTGGCGGACATCTGTCTAACATCATGCATAAGTACTAACAGTCGGCGTTGGACACTTGCCATGTCATCTGAAACTTAAGTAAAGAGTACTGTGATTAAGTCGTCATTCCGCGGTGCTCGACTCGCTTGAGCTAAATTCGAACAACAAGTGAATATCTGTCATTATCGAAAACCTCTGTATCATTAACTTACAGTTGAGTCTGTCAGCCGCGGTTAGGTCGACTCCTGAAACAAAAATCAGGATATCATGACAATACTTGACGAATCGAGTGGAACCTGACATGTTGAAAATGGTTTGAACATTCCGTGTAGCATAAAATGTAGAGAATAAAATGGTTCCAAACAAAAAGAGCATAACGTTCAAAAAACACATTTTATCTATATCGTGATGACTTACGCATAGTTTTTATTTTTAACGATTCAATGAATCTCACCACCTGCAGAACATATGTGCTACAAAATGTTAAGTGTGCTGTTAAATATTTCGTGACACAACACTTGAAAAATTGATTGCTTTCGATATACGTCCATGAGATCCAGTTTGGCTGTTGGAATTGAAATCAATAATTCAAATATTCTCAGTTTGAATATTGTATCCTTGTTGTATCGAGAATATTGTACTCCTTGATGAAAAAATATTTCTACGTTTCTCTACAGAACAGGTTTTTTTCACCTGTTGATGATGTGTGTGAATAATTGCAACGCTGACGTGAAAGCTATCGAACCACTTGACTCTCGATTAGTTTTTTTTTACGTTATTCTCAGTTATATGTATGTATTTTCCAGCGTACCCGATTGCAATAAGCATAAATCAGGTTTCATTGCATTGGAAAATAGAACGTTCGAGCATGTGCTATTGGGCTGTAACTTACCGTTGGCAACGCCGACGCACACCAATGAGGCGGCAAGAAGACAGACGTATCAATTGAAATTACGAGATCGAAAAATGTAAGTGCAAAAGGTCGTAAGTTGGGCGGATACGACCTTCTTCTTTCAACTGCCATTTCTTTTATCGAATTTTTCGAAACGACGTCGATTACGATTTTTCTTTGCGTTTTACGAGTTTTTACAGGTATTTGAAAAAATCATGAAACATCATGAAAAAAATGGCGCTTACGACGTTTTGCCTTTACGTTGTTTTTCAATTTTCCTTGAAAATTGTAATGAAAGAACGACGTGTCCGCACAAACTTATGACCTCTTGCACTTACATTTTTCGATCTCGTAATTACCAGAACACATTGAAAGTATAATTTAAGAAATCATCTTATTTTAGTTGATGTTGGAAATAATATAAATAGTAAAAATATTCCGGATCGTAGTTTAGCAGTACTAAGCTGGTGGTACAATTGAAATCAGGGATCGAATGTTGAGTATCAAATACGTTCGCCTAACTGGAGGCTAAGGAAATAGATCAATTTATGAAAGCCTAATTGGAATTTGGTTTGTAGCAAACGATAGATCTCAGTATGACAATTATATTACTAATGGTACGATTGTTTCCAAATTACCATGGGTAAGAAAAGCAGCATCCAAAATCAATTCGACCAGGGGCACGATTGATTCGCATATTTGAGTAAATCCGAACACAATACGTTCGATCGGATTGCTGATATCTGGAAATTAAAAGATACCTCAATGATTCAGACACTTTTCAAGTGCTAATTGAGGCGCGATATTCGAAATGGGCACAATCGTCTTCAACTCACGTCCGGGTCTCCCTCCATTTCTTACCAAATAGGCGTTCATTTTGGATCTTACTGAGGTGAGATAACCTGAAATTGGAATACAGAGGTTATCATCAAGTCGTCTTCGACTCTCACTCAGTTCTAACAACAGCTGGATGAAAATCAAGCTAGGCTTGATGTATTTTTCGAATGATTGTCACTTACTCCGGACTTTGGCAGCAATTTGTGTTTTGGTTTCTGGAAATGAAATAGGCGTATCATGACAGAGTGGAAATTCATCAATTGACGCATGATATAATGGCCATAAGTGAAGAAAATAAGGAAATATGAAGAATCAAAATAGAAAATCTCGGTCAATTAAAACAATTTCTCGACTTCACCCTGATATGTGAAGCGAACAGTAGATCAGAAAAACATTTTTAAAGGGTAAACGTTGTTTTCAACTCACTCCTGGCACCCTCTAGGATTGCAGCTACATTGCTTTTGAGATAGTTTGCGGCTTCCTTCAAAGTACCTGAAATAGAAATACAGAGGTCCTGAATATCAAACGGAATGATTTTCCAGAATACGGAGACAAAGATAATTCAAGCGTTTTGGTAGACGTATAAATTGGTCAAGTAAGTGTATCCACTTATCACTTACCAACGTCGTCGGGGGTCAGCTGGGAACCGCTATCTAAAAATAAAATAGGTACATCATGACACTATTGTACTTTGTTAATATTCGCCGCATGTCTTAGAAGCTATGACTTGAATAATTGGGTGACATTGTTTTGAACTTACAGCCGGACACCTGTCTAACAACATCCGCAATTATTGACAGTCGGATTTCGACATTTGCCACGTCATCTGAAATTTAAGTAAAGAGGACTGTGATGAAGTCGTCATTTCGCGGTGCTTGACTCGCTTGAGCTAAATTCGAACAACAAGTGAATATCCGTCATTATCGAAAATCTCTGTATCTTTAACTTACTGTTCATTCTCTCAACGTCGGCTGGGTTGACTCCTGAAACAAAAATCAGGATATCATGACAATACTGGACAAATCGAGTGGAACCTGACATGTTGAAAATGGTTTGAACATTCCGTGTAGCATAAAATATAGAGAATTAAATGGTTCCAAACAAAGAGCATAACGTTCAAAAAACACATTTTATCTATATTGTGATGACGTACGCATAGTTATTATTTTTAACGATTCAATGAATCTTACCACCTGCAGAACATACGTGCTACAAAATGTCAAGTGTGCTGTTAAATACTTCGTTACACAATACTTGAAAAATTGATTGCTTTCGATATACGTCCATGAGTTCCAGTTTGGCTGTTGGAATTGACATTAATAATTCAACTATTCTCAGTTTGAATATTGTATCCTTGTTGTATCGAGAATATTCTACTCCTTGATGCAAAAATATTTCTACGTTTATCTACAGAACAGGTTTTTTTCACCTGTTGTTGATGTGTGTGAATAATTGCAACGCTGACGTGGAAGCTATCGAACCACTTGACTCTCAATTAGTTTTTTTTTACGTTATTCTCACTTATATGTATGTGGTTTTCAGCGTACCCGATTGAAATAAGCGTAAGTGAGGTTTCATTTCATTGGAAAATAGAACGTTCGAGCATGTGCTATTGGGCTGTAACTTACCGCTGGCAACGCCGACGCACACCAATGAGGCGACAAGAAGACAGAAGATCTTGTTCATGTTGAAGGTAGCCACTTACTTCGTTAGAAATAGGTATCTGGTTAGAATTCGTCCGATCGGTCGTATTTATACACAGCAGAGAGACCCCCTACCACGTCGATAACTTAACGTAGGCGATGAACAAGAAATTGGTAATGTATGTCGCGTGTCTAATGACATAAGGACGTAAGCGACATTATACGACGTTTTGCTGTTCATAATGGCATGAAGTCGGATAATTTTTTTTTAAGCCAATCGCTCTGAAAACGTTCGAAACGTATCAATTGAAATTACGAGATCGAAAAATGTAAGTGCAAAAGGTCGTAAGTTGGGCGAATACGACCTTCTGCTTTTAACTCCCAATATTTTTTATCGAATTTTCCTAAATAGTCGTTCGTTCAATTTATCTTTGCTTTTTCGGTTTGACGAGTTTTTACAGCTATTTGAAAAAATCATGAAAAATAAAATAATAAAAATAAAAATAAAACGACCTTCTGCTTTTAACTACCAATATTTTTTATCGAATTTTTTTAGATGGTCGTTCTTTCGATTTATCTTTGCGTTTTGACCGAATCCATCTCAAATCGGGCAGGCAAGGCTAAAATGGAAATCGTGATATCTCGGAATTTTTTCAAATCGAAATATGTTGTTGTCTGATGAAAAAAAGGCGACCCGTATTTTTTTGTTTTAGAGAAAAAAATCTTGCTACGAAGTTATGGCTATTTGAACATTTAATCGTGCGCTACCAAAGTTCTTGAGAAAGGAACACTTTTTTTCTTAATAACGCTATATCTTCGGAACGGATCATCACAAATACTTCATCTTGGTCTCATTTTATAGGGTTTTTTGCTCTCTTCTGGAGATCGAAGAGAAATTTGAAGATATTTAAAAATTGACGGAATGTCGTTCATTTTTCGAAAATTAGGAAAACCCGATTTTCTCGAAAAGTGATTTTTTTATTTTCTCAAAAATTTCACACAATATGTGGGGTAATATGACGGATATATCCTATGAGTTTCATCGATGCTAAAACACTGCTCCATACCGAGAAAAGAAAAATTTCGTGCAACACTGAAATTCGTCAATTCCTGCGCTGGTGTCGACTTTGTGGGCGTCTATGAGATGTGTACAGATTTTTCGATCCAAATAATGTTACTTAAACTCGATACATACGTACCTGAGGGAGTACATGGCCAAAAACCGTATGATGTATAACATCGTAGACCTAATATTGATCTGCTAATAAACACTACCACGAAAAAAATACAAAATTTACAATCAGGGATTTATTGTAGTACTAACAATATCGTACAATAATAATATGATCATAACTACATAATAATAAATACCATATCTATAAAAAATATAATATAATGGTATAATAATAATAATATAATGATACAATCTACAGACCTTGTGT
>JAFFZH010009580.1:564-34076 GCA_018420115.1 Euura saliciscinereae | reverse complement strand
AGCCAAAACACATTCGATTGATGTGAAATTGATATCAGTGACGTATAAAAACTGAATGAAGGGCCTGCCAATCGTGGATTTTCGAATATCGAAAGACATAATCAGAATTTTGTGTAAAAATATTGTTCTGTAACCCAAGGAAGTGCTGCCGCTCGTGGAGAGAGGCAGCACTTCCTTGGATTACAGAACAATATTGTTAAAAAACTGTTATTACGTCTCGATTTTTGAAAATCCACGATTGCCAGGCCCTTCATTAAGTTTTTCTACGTCACTGATATCAATTTCACACCAATCGAATGTGTTTTGGCTGAGAAAATAGCGTTTGAAAATTCCAAGTGTAAATCATATCGAGGTCACGTGACTTTCATTTCACCTTAAAGCAGTATGAATGATTTGTTCGTGTATTACTATCAACCTATCGAAAATTTTATTGTTCGACGAAGGTAATAGAATAACGATACAAAAACAAGACAAAACTTAGTATTGCAAGAACTGAAATTTTCGCCATCAATGTTGAATGACATATTTTTCTGTGGGACGTTTATATTCTCAATTGTACATATTTCAAACTATTATCATTGAAATATTAACTTATCACTGTATAAATTTACCGAGGAATTGAAGATTGTAAAGATTTCTACGAAATTTTATCAATTCTAATAAAAAAAATAACTCTACTTCGAGAATCTACAATTTTTTTAGTTAAAAAAAACAATGCATATCCGGTTAATTGCTCCCAAAGTGTTCAGGTGAAGTCCCATAAAGTCTTCGAAGCCTCGTCAAGTCTTTGACGTCTTGACGTGAGTCACTTTTCAAAATTACTTATACTTTCTCGGTGTATTTGCGTATACATATACCATCAGAAATATACCAGTTCATTTAAACAATATCTAATAAGGAGTACATAATTATTAATGTGTATGAAATGAATGAAAAATTCTCTGAAAACAATGTTTATTTTATTGTGTATTCTCTTCAGTAGTCTCAAGGTACATTTGATCAGCATCTAAAATGCGCTCTGTATTCATGAAACCTCTCTCTCTCTCTCTCTCTTGCTTATATCAATAAATAAATAATAGGATTATATTTACAAGTTTTTGATAGTTTTTTTTTTTCATATTTATATTAAGTAACTTATAGTAGTTTTTTTTTTTTTATTCTTTCATTTATTAATTTTTCAATTCATTTAATTATTTATTTATTTATTTATTTATTCAGTAATTTATTTAGTTAATAGGTGTGTTTTGTAAAGACTCTAGAAATATTGAGCTTGGTCTGGTCAGTATACATAATATAATTTATTTTATTATTCTTTCGTTTAATTATTTTCAAATTTGTATTTAAAATTATTCTATATTTTGTTCATAATTATAATATACTATAATTAAATTTATATTGTAGTGCAGCTTTTTTTTCAAATATCCTCAGTTTCAATTTTCACATCGGTATTGTATACGTGTAGGCATTATATCTATGAGCAATTTGTATACAATCATCGAAGTTTGTCACGATTTGGCACCTCATTTGAGTAATGTATCATGTACTTGATCATATAATAACTACCTAATTTTTTTTTTTTTTAGATTCTAATTGAGCCAAATTGTAATATAATTCCTTCGACATTTCTGTTACTTTGCTACACAATTGCGTTTTGGCCGCTCAATTCAAATCCCTATATTATAATTCGGTACATGTATATTACTAAAATTGAAATATATACATGCGTCTAGATTAATGAATTCAATATTCTAGCTATAGGTACCTAATTGATACCAGAATGTATTTGCTAGATTGTATATGCGTAGACGTGTGTTCATCAGACCATACAAGCCATGGTCTTAGTTGTTGTTTTTTTACACAATTAGCAACATATGAGAGACTGGGGCGAAGGGAAGTTGGGTCCAAATTTTAAACAATATGCGAAAATTGTAATTGAGGATTTTTGGGAAGATCAGACTTTCCGAAAAAAGTTTAGGGTCGTTTTCTAAATAGCGAGTTGACGATTTTCTTCCTGTGATATCTTCACATACGTAGAATATTAGGTATTCAATTTTCGCTCATATTTTGTATTTTTTCAAAGTCAGAGAATACACCATTGGCTGTAATGGGAACTTGCTATACTATTTGAAATGAAAATATAGACCGAATCCATCTCAAATCGGGCAGGCAAGGCTAAAATGGAAATCGTGATATCTCGGAATTTTTTCAAATTGAAATATGTTGTTGTTCGACGAAAAAAAAGTGACCCGTATTTTTTTGTTTTTGAAAAAAAAATCTTGCTACGAAGTTACGGCTATTTGAACATTCAATCGTGCGCTACCAAAGTTGTTGAAAAGGGAACACTTTTTTTCTTAATAACGCTATATCTTTGGAACGGATCATCACAGATACTTCATATTGGTCTCATTTTGTAGGGTTTTTTGCACTCTTTTGGAGATCGAAGAAAAATTTAAAGATTTTTGAAAATTGACGGAATGACGTTCATTTTTCGAAAATTAGGGGAACCCGATTTTCTCGAAAAGTGATTTTTTTATTGTCTCAAAAATTTTACACAATATGTGGGGTAATATGACGGATATATCCTATGAGTTTCATCGATGCTAAAACACTGCTTCATATCGAGAAAAGAAAAATTTCGTGCAACACTGAAATTCGTCGATTCCTGTGCTGGTGTCTACTTTGTGAGCGTCATTGAGATGTGTACAGATTTTTCGATCCAAATATTGTTACTTAAACTCGATACATACATACCTGAGGGAGTACATGGCCAAAAACCGTATGATGTATAACATGGTAGACCTACTATTGATCTGCTAATAAACACTACCACGAAAAAAATACAAAATTTACAATCAGGGATTTATTGTAGTAATAACAATATCGTACAATAATAATATGATCATAACTACATAATAATAAATACTAGATCTATGAAAAATATAATATGATGGTATAATAATAATAATATAATGATACAATCTACAGACCTTGTGTGTAACGCAAGCCTCTGAAGGCATTGAAAATGTCACCTGTTCTCTCGTTCTTAGTGGATTTTGTTTTGATATATTTGTATCTGTCGCATTTTGATTTGAATTCTCTCAAAATAAAGTTTAAACAAAATCTAATCCTGACAGATCGATGATCGGTAACAATCTGATAGATTAACCATACATTTGGATCGGTCACTATCTGACACATCGACCATCCATAATCTTTTTCCATCTTTCGCCTTTTTTCATCTTTTGTCTTTTGCAAACTTTTTTCATCCGCATTGTCGTTACTTTCGTTTTGCACGCATTTCTGTCCCGTTTACATTTTTGTTGCATTTTAACATTTGATCCCATATACCTCACTGTATACCATACCACGAAAATAGAAGCATATTCAACAATATTATTTTACGATATTGTTTTTCTACAACAAATCCCTGATTGTAAATTTTGTATTTTTTTCGTGATAGTCTTTATTAGCAGATCAATATTCAGTCTACGATGTTATACATCATACGGCATTCGGTCATTTACTCTTTCAGGTACGTATGTATCAAGTTTTAGTAATATTATTCGGATCGAAAAATCTGTAGGTATACATCTCATAGACGCCCACAAAGTCGACACCAGCACAGGAATTGACGAATTTCAGTATTGCACGAAATTTTTATTTTCTCGATATGAAGCAGTGTTTTAGCATCGATGAAACTCATAGGATATATCCGTCATATTACCCCACATATTGTGTGAAATTTTTGAGAAAATAAAAAAATCACTTTTCGAGAAAATCGGGTTCCCCTAATTTTCGAAAATTGAACGTCATTCCGTCAATTTTCAAAAATCTTTAAATTTTTCTTCCATCTCCAAAAGAGTGCAAAAAACCCTACAAAATGAGACCAATATGAAGTATCTGTGATGATCCGTTCCAAAGATATAGCGTTATTAAGAAAAAAAAGTGTTCCTTTTTCAAGAACTTTGGTAGCGCACGATTAAATGTTCAAATAGCCGTAACCTCGTAGCAAGATTTTTGTTTCCAAAACAAAAAAATACGGGTCGCTTTTTTTTCATCAAACAACAACATATTTCAATTTGAAAAAATTCCGTGACATCACGATTTCCAGCCTGCCCGATTTGAAATGGATTCGGTCTATAGAGAGATAGATGGACACATAAACTTAATATATATACTTGTGCGTGTATATTTCATCGTCCACCGCATCAACATCCGCCCCGTATTCCGCAGATTCTAGACTTGCGTTTGTTCATGTTCGTAATTCATTCATCAAATATTCGTGTAACGTATATTGTACGGCATGTATGTCCATATTCCCTTAGATGTGTTGAAAATTTCCTTTCAGAATCCCAATCCTTTTGATATTTAATATACATTCGATGGAACGTGCTATGAATACCAAATAGCATATGGTCAACTGCGACATCTGGATATTCATCAGATATCCGTTAGAATATGAATCTGAATAAACATAAATCGTCCTAATATGGGTTTCCGCCCAACGATATCAGATATTGCATACGGACGTTGATGTTCGGTAAATAGGTACCAGCAGTGAACGAATGAGACCAATAGTCAATTTTCGTGTGACTTATTTCGGATTCCAAAAGCAATAAATTATGTATACATACTAATAAATAGAAATTGCAAAATATTTTTTTACGGTACGGCATTAAAAAGTCACTTTTTGACGTCTGTTTTCGTTCCGGCAAGTGGCAATTTATACCACTGAGTTCAAAGTTGCGGTATAAAGTCTTTATTCCGCAACTTTGATGCGCAGTTCGAAGTGCGCGTGTCAAAGTTGCGGAATAAAGTCTTTATACCGCAGGTTACCCCCTCTCTACTACCTTTTACAGCAGCTCCTATACGCAGTTCGTGCGGAACTCAACTGGCGTCAAAGTGACTATTAATGCCTTTTCCGTAAAAAATATTGTATGGGGCGCGCGCAGAAAGTAACTGTTCGGCAAGGTTATGTTTGCCGAATAAACAGTTACTTTCTGCGCATGCCACATCTGCGCATTTGCTTCCATTACGTATGGATCCTTTTCACCCAGTCTCTCTCATACGAGGGTTTTGGCACGTAACATACAGAATATGTATGATACGTTAATGAACACGACGCCGCGCCGGTGACTTGTCAAAAATCCGAGTGTCGAGTTCGATAGATAAAGAGTGACAAATTAGTTGTTAGTGCTTTATTGATAAGCCGGAAATGGGGAATGTTATATAGGATATCTGTTTTCAACCTGTACAATTATGGAGAGTACCATTTGAGGTGAAAGCAAAATTTTTTGGCAATTTTTCCAACACATGAGCAAGCTTGAGACTGATAGAATATTGTTTGATTACCGAAGACCAGCTTCTGTACCCCCTTTTTTTGCTTGTTCTGGCTCTAATTCGAGGTGTATGTGGGAAATATTGCACCTGCGTGTGTCACTCAATTCTTGAAACGTTGTAGCCATCTTGCTACTCCTTTTCAGAGCATGGTTTCCTGGCTGTTGTGTGTAATCTTGCATTTGGCACATGGATGATTATTATTAGAAAAAGCTGCACTACCCCGTTGCGAAGGACATGGATGCAGTATTTCTCTATAGTTTATTGTGTTTGTGTAATAACGTAATACTTCTATAATTTCATTAATGGGCTAGGAACCCGGACTAGATCCTTCGCTACTTCTCCGTCTTGCCTCTAATTCTTGAGCCAACATTGCCACCTCCCAGTTATTATGCTCGTCGTGATCGTCGTCGTCGTCTTCGTCTTCTTCTTCGTCACTCTGAATGTCACTTCCACCTTCAAATTTCTCATCAACGTCAGAAACGTTCGAAGCTGTATTCAATTCTACGTCTATCACAACGTCATCTTTCCAGAGTGATTGTGGACTGATCGATCTGGGCAAATCCTGCAGCTCCAGAGTCTCCTCTTCCGAATGATCTTCCCAAGATCTTCTGTTATTCGAAGGCGCCAGAGGTCTGGATCGTCTGAATTGCGGTTGCGCTGTTAATACAGTATCCACCGAGCCATCGCGCATGAATGGGTGATCTTCAGCCAAATCTTCTTCCATTGAAGTGTCTGGTTCTGTGCTGTCGCGCGATTCCTCGATGTGTGGAGGCTCGCGCTGTTCCAGTTCCTGTATTCTGGCTTGTAGTTGGGATATAATATCGTCTCGTTTCCGGATCTCTGACTCCAACGAAGTAAACTGACGTTCGAACTTGCTTTGGATGTCTTCCTGTGAAATTAGAAACAAGTTTTGATTGCTCGAAAAGTTACAACTACGTTATAATTTGTTCGTTGACGTAATGGTAAGATTCGGCTCTGCCCTTTTTCAGATCTTTTCATCTAGTGATTTTTCCCTACAGGCGCGGAAAAGGCACATGAGAATTTTCGTCCAAGGACAATTTTAGAGGTACCAATGGGAATTTGAGCCCACGACCAACGGATCCGTAGGCGGGGCAGCTCTTATCCACTTAGCCACCTCGACTCTTGGTGCAGCGTAGAAGGGATCAGCGAGCAAAAAAGGGGAAAACCGTTGAAATGTGCAAAACGTATCCCAATTCACCCTCCACAATAATGATATCATTATTGTTGAGTAATTACATCGTATGAACAACGTCCAGAATGAAAAGGTGTCTGCTACAGTCATATAACATCTCGGATTGTCACGGCCTTATTGCAATCACTGAACCCTTCGAAGCATGTCTGGTGCTGCGAGATTACACCTCGTCAAAAGGTTCACAAAAGAGAACGCCAAATATAAAAAGGCATTTTTCCAAACGTTGCTTGTCAAACATGTCACATCGTTCATGTTTTTCCAACGACTGAGTACATGAGGTATGCAATGGTACTCCTTTGTTGCTTCAACCTGTGCTACGCATTAGGAAAGTTTCATGACATCAAATTCCCGCTAACAATACCTATGTCAATTTATGCTGTCAAATTGTATACAATTTCAAGCAACTTTGAAAATGCAATCAACCGTGACGCCATCAGTCGGTTAATCAGTGTGATGTCATCCGTGTAGCGCGGTATTCCAATACTGCATTGAAAAGCTTCATTCATTCAGAATTAACCAGCCATGAAAACAATGGATAGCGATATACATTTTTCATTAGGGCACTTTCGAGAGATAAAAAAATACCACATTTTTGAGAATTCAATCTTGAATCATAGATAAAAGTGAATCGACATTTTTTTCAGTGTCATTCCTTCTGCCATTAACTTTATCTTGGTGGACGGATAGTGAACCGCATGGACGGCTTCACGCTTAGAGCGATAACTTCAGCGCTCGTAAATCTATCATATAGGTTGCCTTTTTCTACTGAGAGCTAATAAAATATCAGATAAAACTGAAAAAGGGTCAACCCTCTATCTTCATTCATGATCGACATCGGAATTACATCATTCGTGACATGAAAATGAAGAAGCTCGCGAGTGCCATTTCGAAACCGGGAATCATGAGGACGGTTCCCCCTACAAATTTGGTCCAAAGAGGTTCAGCGGTTCGACTGGAATCCGGCTTACAAAAAATCGACTCCCGAAGATGCTTGCTACATTTTTTTAGAGCTAAAACGTGCTTTCTCGATGGTCTTAGGAGTCCTCCTCAATCGACGTTTTTTGAGATGGTCAATCTATACTTTGAGCCGTCAAATCGAATTGTCATGAAACTTCCACATTCACGACACGAAGAGATTGTAGTTTATCGAAAAAAAGGTGTACTCACTAGTCGGGCTTGAATGACTTCACGAATTCCGGATACCAGTTCGCCCAGATATTCATCCTCTCGTGGTCCTGAAACCATCTGCAGAATATTTCCACTGCTTATCGGACGGAAGCTAAGTTTGCTTGGAGGCGGTGGCAGTTGATTCTCGTCTCGAGGTGGTGGATGTTGATGATCCCCAATTTGCATGGTATTCGGCTGTTCGGACGGTGGGCTTTGCAGTGTATATTTATTGAAAGTGACGCTTTTTGATAGCTTCGAATGCCTAGCGGCGTAGCCTTCGATCGTTGGGGCTCGCATCAGCTTCCTCAATTCGGCGGTTGCTGTTCTTTTATCCGGCAAACTCGTTGTTGAAGTTTCGGAGCTTCCTGTCCTACTTTCGGCAGACAGTTTTTTAAGTATGCTTTTCAAATTTCGACGTTCCAAAGTCTCATTCTCAGGTGAAAGTTGACTCTGACAATTGTTTGCCTGATCCTGAAATTTAAAATATTATTATAACAGTTATCTAATGTTTAATACAGATAGCAGATTCGGTAGAGGGTATTGCAAGCTTGTAGATGCTGTCTTTCACCAATTACATTCATCAGTTTTAGTGGGAATGGAAAATTCGTAACAGATTCAACTCGCTTGAAAATTTGTACCTCAGAATTTCGACAGACTACAATAATTCTTGCATGCCCAATGAAGACAATCCAGGGTGGCCCAAAAAATTGACCGTTCTTCTAGTTCTTGGCATCTGAAGATATGTTAAACGTCACTACTCGGGCTACCCTGTATGGACATCGGAGTTGGGGTATTCAGTGCAATACTCGGAAAACTGACCTGGTCGAGTTTAGCCAATTTTCTAGCATATTCAATGGCACATGCTTCCGAATGACTTCTGGTCAGATAACTGTCGAATTCAATATCCGTTGATTCCGGACAGTCCAAGCTCGAACTTCGTACAGCTTTCTCGAGTTCTGCCAACTTTTGTCGCTCGTTCAATATCTTCAACTTCTTAACAAACGGCAGTCCGCAATATTCAGGTGATAGATCGTCAACCGAGGCATACATTTTCGTTTGCTGCCTTATATGTAACAGGCTCTGCTTCATCTGTAATCTCCGAA
The DNA here is from genome assembly GCA_018420115.1 of Euura saliciscinereae. Lineage (NCBI taxonomy): Eukaryota > Metazoa > Arthropoda > Insecta > Hymenoptera > Tenthredinidae > Euura > Euura saliciscinereae. The sequence continues at coordinate 25,253 of JAFFZH010009580.1, read as the reverse complement.
CCGGCGGACTGGTCTGTGGGGAGTCGCTTTTACCAGCCTCTCGCGTTTTTATGGACGCGTCCTTCAGCATGAGCCACGGTTTTTTACCAACTAAGCCATTGCCGCTTTCAGTCGAGGCCGTTGGCGATTTAGCAGACGGTTCCGTATTGGGAGTTTGGATTACTTCCGGGTTCTTTTCCGCTTCAATAATTTCCACGGGATTCGTATTCTTTGGTAGCAGTGGTTCTTTCGCAGGAGCTTCTTTGTCGGCGGCGGTCTCCTGGTCGTTCTTAGCTTTCAGCAAAAGTATCCTTTGCAACAACGGTAGGTTTGGATTGGTTATACTTTGAGCTTCGGGTGCAGGGGTAGGCTGAGATTCTACGACTGTGTTTTGTGCCTCCACTAAATTCTTCTTCTCCTCTCTTTCCTGCTTCTCTTTCAAAATCCTCAATCTTGACAGCAATGGTAATCCAGCGCCTATCGGAGATATTGGCGGTTCGCTATTTCCGCCGGAAATCTCATGCGTGTCATCGACTTTAGTCTGACGTCTGAGCATCGGGGCCTTCGGAGCCAACGGCTGCAGCTCAAGGCTTTCTTCTGGTCTAGTGTTCCTACGACTCTTACGGAGAACATTCTTCAGCCCTTTGACGTCACTCTTCAACTTGTCAACGATCCGCTTTCCGGTGCTATTGTCGGACGAGTCATGGCCCGGGGATGTCGGTTGCCTAACGGATCTGGCCACTCTTTGTGCTTCCATAAGACGTTTTCTGCCCAAGTTTTGCAAGATCTCTTGAGCCTCCGGGTAATCCTTCATGGCGCCCAAAACGTCTTCCCGGGAGAGGCTGAACAGTTCTGAATATCCAACGGACCTGACGTCGGCTGTACGTCTGAACAAATAACCAAAAGTAAATGAATCGTAATTTTGCCTGGCTGCAGAATGCCGAGAGGTGAATCAGTTCACGAGCAAGGAAAAGTGGGCTGAAATAATATTAGCACAGGAGTCGATAGCGTGTTACAAGAACGAGAACTCGATTGCTGATCTTTTGTAAACTTACTTATTCAGGCCATCCAAGTTTAGAATGCCAATTTCTCCGAAGAAGTCCCCAGCCTTCATAGTCGTCAAGACTCTGCCTGTTTCACTGATCACTTCCAATATTCCATCAGCTATTATAAACATTTCTCTAGCAACTTCTCCTTTGCGGCATATCGAATCTCCGGGTGTGAAAATGTAAGCCTTCATCTTAAGAACCAAGTCGTGAAGAAACTCTGGTTGACATTCCTGTAATTGAAAATTGGAAATTCGTTATTGGCGAATGTTGAAACAGTCCTCGGACAATTTGACACTCCAGATTTCAATTAATTAGATGAACGACCTTGAATGAGTTGGTGATTGAAAGAAAAATGTGGCATTTGCTGAATAAGAGTTGAATTGAATCGACTTTTGATTATATAACCAGTTGAGTTGTTTTCGCTCACCTGAAAAATGGTAACTTTTTTTAGGACGGATAAATTAACGTGCAACGCAAGCTCAGTCTTCAATTTATCTGGTAGTAATCCTAGTGCAGTGTTGATGTCTCCACCGCCCTGAATTCGCCCACGTGACCAGCTGTAATCGTACCACCTTAACACCCTCCGTTTCATGCCCCCGGGAACTTTGTGATGCCTCATATAAGTCTTGGCTCCGTCGAGCAGCCTTTCAAATTCCAAACGATTAGCGTTTCTGTTCGTTATTACGTTCCCAACTTGACCAACGATGGTAGCGAATATGAAAACTCCGATGAGGTAGCTGACAATGGTGAAGACGTACCTGCGAACCAGGGGGATAATCGATCAGTTGAGTAGGTGAAGTTGTTGCGATATGGCGAGCGGCCCCCGCCGGAGTCTTCCTTTTTACCTCTTCTTCAACATCATTTTTTTTCTTCTCATTATCTTTCTTAGATTTCATTGTTCATTTCAATCATTATTCATTATTCTTTTATTACTTGCCTGTGTTTTTTTTTTTTTGTTTCTACTTTAAATCATGTTACTGTGTAATTTTTCTATACGCCAGTATTCATAGTCAATTATACGTACTTGGTTTTTCAATTATTTTTGTTACCGATAACATTTGAATCTCACAGGTGTCCCGTCAAACCTGTGTCACGCGTCACATAAATCCTGACAATCCTAACAGCCATCCTACCGTTACGCATACCCTCATCCATCTCGCCATAACAGTCTTTCATGCATCCGTCGCTTAACTCTTATCGGAGGATATGCTGACCCTTAATTCCAGAAATGACATCGTTACCCAACCCGCTACCCCTTCCACTGCCTTTCTTTCATGCATTCGACCTTTTTTTTTTACCGTGTAGCACATTTTGCCTCAGACTTTCATTTTTTGCGAATATCAACCATTGATCAGTAAACTATACGAGACGAATGACTTAGTGAGTGCCTATACTTTATGGAAGGTATCGTGTTGCCTGAAGCGGCCTCTATTTCACCCTGGTCTTCGCAACGCCCTTCCGAGGGATCCTTATCTGTCAATTAACCTTCATCAACTAACGTTCATCGAGCCCGTACTGATCCTTACTCTTTTTCACCTCTCGGTATTGATCTACAGAAAACTTGAAGGATTGACCTCTAATTATGATATTGGTATAGTGAGGAAAGATTATACTTATTCCAAAATTGGTGGCACTGACCATTGATAGTTGAATCGGAGTTGAGAAATCATGTGTAACATGGCTTGTATCTTATTGATGGAAGAAGATTCTCTTCTATATGACCAAAAGTTTCTAAGTGCCCTGCTGTATTGTCACATGAAGTGTATCCAAATAGTACCTATCCAATTTTGACATGGTTTTGATTCCTTAATGATCAAAGGCAAACTACTATTATGCAAAATAACGTGTACAATACAAAAGCAGTATCAACAGTCTTTCAATATTCTAGTAACACTGAGGCATGATTCGATATAATGAAAATTGGGTGCATGAAAATGTATTCTGATACAACCAACCGAAAACGAAATACGAAAACGTTTGTATTTTGACGGCATCAGGTCATCCTGTCAGAATACATCAGTGACCCGCTTTACCCCATTCTAGAGTATATGAAATTGGGATGAGAATTTGGATAATCGTGTAGGAGTAAATGTGCATTATTCATCTGGTGAATTAACTGTGCTAACATGACGACATTGCCGCACAGTTGGATCCTCGCAATTTGTGCCGATTTCTATGCAAGGATACCCTTAATCTCTGGACCTAATGAGTTTAGAGTAGAAGCACACCATCGATAATGTTCACGGGATATATTCTCCCCTTGCGATTAGAAATCGTTTCATTATCAAATTCAATTAGGCTCCAATGTCACACTATATGGTTACCATGAGTAGTATGTGTAAAGTACAATGTGAGATTATTTGAACAGTTGACTATGAATACTGGCGCTTAGATTTTGGTTGGACTATATGTGTTTCTTTGACATTTTGTAGAGGTTCTCTTATATATTTTGGGAACGATACAGATACCCTCCATTATGCTTGAACTGCAGGAGCCGGGACAGTCGGCCACGTCGAGCGAGGCTCCGGGGATTGCCGCCCGCCAACACTCTGCCAACACAACAACACGCCACTCACCATTCTAATTCCTAGGTACTAGAATGCTACAAAAAACTCAAGAGGTGTTCGAATTATTGTGGAAAAAGGTTTTAAAAAATCATGTATCATTCAGTCAGAGGAATTGGGACTAATTCGTTATCAGAGTAAAGATGTAAATTCGTTACGGAAGCAGTTTAAGCACAGAATGCCATTAGAATATTAAGAACAGATCATAAAATATTGTGATTTCATGATTCTCATTGTAAAAAATTTTTATTCTTTGAATAGTTAGACTAATATTCATGTCACACATTCAGGACCCACGTATTGACCATCCGAAAATAGAAGGGGACCAGCGATGAAACGTTCTATCAAATTGTGTCTGTTGATTCAGTTACATCAGAGTAAAGATTGAATGGCCACGGGGATATAGTCAGTGGTCCGTTAATCTTGTTATTTCTTTAATCTTTTTTGTGGTAGAGGTTCGACTGAAATAGAGCCGTCATGTGTATCGGTTTGGGTTCCAAACAAAGTAACCCTTCTGTTTTGGAGCGCATAGGATGGGAATCATGAATCCCACTTCTGACACCAATGTTGCGAAGGCTGGAACTCCGCTTTTCTCTGGGTCTCTCACAACGCAGTAAATGTGAGTCAAGAAAGTACGGCAATCTCCAAACCAAATATCTTGCAATATTCTCAGTATATTCTGTAAACGTGTCTACTCTTTAAAGTCTGGGACAAGACTGTTTTGCAATAATAATTCTTCTGCTCTTCTCTCAATAACAAATGATCAGCTGTTTACCCAGCCCACTAAAAACTCCGGCTGTCAAAGTGACAGCAAACATCTGATCATTAAATTCTAACGGGAGTCCCCGTAACAGTATGTACAACATGGACAAATTTTATGGAGTGACTAAACAATAATTCAGAATAATTACTCAAATTCTCTTCTGTTCGCAATGGAATCATATCTTTAAATTCATAGATAAGACTACAAGATTTCCAGACCACTGATGATGACCCTGAACCAGTCTCAGTTTTTCACCCTATCAGGTTGCAACATGAGCAATGGACGTGGTTCTTCGACTCATTGAAGAAAGTACAAGATGGAGTTGAAAATTTCATGTCACTGCTGCTTCCGGCAAAGTGATTCCAGTCCGGTCATGAATTGACACTCTGTGCTTAGTAGACTAACCATACAGCATTTAACGTTGCCAAAGCATTGTGAAAATATCGACTTTGCATTGTTAATGAGATTGAGGGTTTTTTGGGGTTAAAAATGAGCAAATCTAATAATACAACCAGAATTTATAATTTTGGTCGGAATTAAAAGGGTATGAATTTTGAAATTTATTCCCAGAATCTATGACTTTGGCCCACGTCCCTTTGTACTCTGCACTAAAAGCAAGAAAACTAGAGGCAGAAGAACGAACTCGCATGGTGGCGTAGCCTCGTACATGACAGCCGCCAGGCGTCGCTGCTAAGCAATTGGTACCAGCGCAAGGCGGCACTGCGCAGTCAAATAATTCGAGTCCACCAATCAAAGCAATGTCAACATGCGCAGTGCTGCGTTGCGCTGGTATCAATTGCTTAGCAGCGACACCTGGCGAGTGCCATATACGAACCTACCTCAAGCCACGTGCTTGGATAGGAGTTCGTCCTCCGTCTCTGGTCTTCTTGGCTGAAAGATGGCAAGCAGTATGAAACACTGCTGTATGGTTCATTTGATTCACATCTCTCCGGATATGTCTATCGCATCCTAGTGGGGACGTAGGGTATATCGGGTGATAAATCTGATGCATGTGTTCGTGACTGATATGATACCGCTATCTCTCAATGGTGAATAAGTATAAATTGTTGTGGCAGGTTGTAAGTGAGATATCTATCTGGAAGATGGGTTAAAATGTTATAAAATCACTCACTCGGCGTTAGTTTCTGGTGTGGGCAAGTCGCCGATAGTGGTCAATGTTAGCGTGGACCAGTAGAGTGAGCCCAAATATTTTCTTGTCAAAGTAGCGTACTCTCCTGGCCTGTAAGGATAGACCCAGTCTCCTTGGAAGCCTTCGGCCTCGCTCAGTAAATAATAGAAACAGCCGAACCAGTGGGCCAGAATTAACAATATGTGTATTAGGTTCAAGACTCTCCAAAAATTTGGATAAACAGTCCGCGATTCCACCATGTAATAATAATCGTAGACTCGATAAACTTTTAAAAATCTAGGAAACCTTAAGAGAGGATTACTACCGAGGTTCACTTGCAGCAAGTCCAATGGGAGCAAGGCTAGTAAGTCCAATATGAAAGATTTCGACTTGAAGTAATGTCCTGCTAATTTTTTACTGTTATACACCATCAGTCCCTGCTCGAGATAGCCAGTGCGGAACTGTACACCAACGTCAAGAAAAAACACCACATCTGTAAATCCGTCACACGCCAGCCAAGCCGCCGGTGCCAAGGCTTGTAGTTCGGGTAAACTTTGTCTCACTATAAGTGTCCACAAATTATACAGAACGCAGGTTGACAAGAGCATCAACCAATAATAATAGAAGTTCTCGTCTGGGTTTACAACAGTTTTTGGTGGCCTCTGGGGCCTCCGTGGCCGCCGTCTGCGCCGTCCCGAATCTTTGTCGTCCGTTGCATCTCCTTCGCCTTCCGCAGTGTCCAAGGTCTCTTGACTCTCTGGTATCTGACGGGTCGAGAATCGCTTCAGAAATGAATCCTCCCGTTTCAACGGAGGCTTCTTTTGAATGGTCGATATTGCCGAGGAGAGCTGAACTGTCGTGCGAAGTTTCATCCACCGTTGGTTACTTTTCGTTCTAAAATTTAAATAGGCATATTTTAAACACAAGCATTGACGCATTATTGTGATTACGAACAAATTCACTTTCAGTTGTAGCTCGCAGCTCAACATTCATTTTATCGATGAACCCACGCGGTACGACTCGCATGTGTGAACCAAAAGTATTTCACAAAAAGATAGATTGGACACCAACGACATTAGTGGGCAAAAATTGAGACGCCATATTTCGGCAAGAAAACATATTGGACTTCGTTCTTCAAAGTTTGATAAAACATGTGACAAAAACTGGGAGCCACCATGTACATTCAATTTCATCGATAAATATTGTAATTGCAAATGACTATTCGATGAAACAGATGATTAATTCTTCACTTGCATGATTTCGCGGTAATCGTCGCCATATAAAAATGTATATTACAGGATGAATCGAACCCGCAAAGGTATACACCCGGAAGGCAAAATGGTTTCGGCTATATTTCTGCAATATCGCTGTACCGAGTTTGACCGTGCTTGGTGCATATAACATATTTCGTCGAATGAAAATGTTATATGTATTTATTGATATGTGATAATATCCAGATAACACAGCTTGTCTGGGTAAAAAGGCTGCTCCGTTTGTTGCAACTGCTGCTACCTCTACTGAATATTGGCTGGTACCACTTCGCACGTATTCTACGTTGCAGCAAACGGCTAGCAGCGATTCCTGTCCTACACCATTTAAATCCTATTGCGATCATCTTATAGAACCGAATAGAAGCATTACAATGAGAATACATAGACGCTTCGCGCCTCACAAATTGGTTTCACCCCTTTCGACCCCATTACGGATCGAATTTGAAAAAACGCTCGAAGTACTTTTCAGGTATTTGAATGAGCAACAGTTTGCAGCAAAGACGAAGTCGATATCTCATCGGGCTGAAGAGATATCGATGAATCCGCGAAAAAACATTGTACCCTTTTTCACCCCCTGGGGGTCGAATTTCGAAAAATACCTTCTTATTGGGTGAGTAACATGACACTTGTTCCTTTATGCACCAGAAAATACTTCTAGAAGCGTCTAAGTGCAGGTTTCCCTCATATGCAGCGTGCAATGCATACGATACTTTGAATAACAAGAATTTTGGCGTTTTTTCAATTGAGGTTATACTTAAACGGTCAATGATGGAAGATTCGACTACGAATGCGCATGCGCGGAATGTGAATAAAGTTACTTTTAGCGCCTACGACTTAGAAGTTACCCCATGCATACTCCGCAGATGCGCACTCGCAGACTCACCCAAGACACCAACGGAGGCTACGGGTACTATAATTCACGGTTATGTAGGCCTCGGGCGGTAAATGCAGTTATATATAATCTGATATGGTAAGATGCTAATCTGATAATTCTTTCGCCCGAAGGGCAATACGTATATTTTTGTGGAGATTTGGAATGACAACATTACATATGTTCTGTGTTCAACCCTATGTTCTAGATGATGGGATGTTGGTACAGGTGCTCTATGCCTAGTTTTTAATTGTTATATGATATTAGGAACTAGATGCTTTGTCTCATTGTTAGCTGACTGACGTTCTGCAACCGTACCAAATATTCAAACGGAGCATTCACATCATCCAAATTCCAGAGTTCCTAGAAGGAGCAATTTCATTTCATTCTCGGTTTGCTTTCATTATCGTTTTATCATCAGGCTCCAGTGTACATGGAGCTTTTATATTATACGATGAATCCCTTTGAGTTGAAATATCAAAGTCTGTAAACTTCAACTTCGAATTCGGCGACCGTGAGTTCACAAAGATGGTCGGTGTCAGAAGATTCTTACATCGATAGGCATACTAATTACTTAACAGTCTGAAACGACTTTCAATTTTTTTTTTTACTAATGGTCTTCCAGAGGGTCGGAACGGGTTTCGGACGAGGGCCAATGAATTTGACGCCTGTTTAGAATTTTTGTTATCGAGTTTCAGGAGGAATTACTCTTAGTGTCAATTCGATTCACTCGAAATTTTCACTGTTCGAATCTTTTTAGTTTGAAAAGGAACGGAATGTTTTTAGAAAGAGGTCGAGATGGCCATTTTCATCGAAATCCTATTGACCACGAGACAATTGAACATTGAACAAGCTTCTCTGAAAAAAGCACCCTTTGACGTGATCGACGAATGAACATTGCAAACAAGCGTAAATTTGGGGGGGTTAATTTCCCGCATCAATAAACTTACTGGCATTATCCAACAAATCAACCAAGCACGGGCAGTGAGGTGAAAAATCAGGTTGAATTATTTCGTTGGTTTCCAGATCTTTTGTTCCTACCTTTGGTTACACAGAGGTTGACATGTGAAGGGAGCGTTCTCTTTAGAGCTTCGTGATAAATATGACTAAATAAATGTATTCCCATAGTGGAAATACCATTGCATCAAGCTATTGACAACTATTTACGTGGAAATAGTTTCGTAAAATATTACGTACAGTATTTTCCTCCGATGTTTGTAGTTTATCATAACGATGTGTTATTTTAATACCGACAGCTACACGTGAGCTTTGGACAATCAAGTGAACCGTATGAATTTTCATCATTCCACCAAGCTCTAATAAGGTTAACTCAATCGTGAAGTGAAGATGAAATGAATTTTTTTATTAAAGAGTTCGAGGTGAATAAGAGCTGAATAGTTAGTTGACTAGCAAAAGATTCAGATTCAGATTATGAGAGACAGACAGATAGACAGAAACAGAAACACAGACAGGTGAACTAGACAGATAGAATATTACAAATACTATAGAATTACAATGTTACTAATATTACTGATGATTAGAGTTTCTAATATTTACAACTGCTTACAGATATCACATACTTTGGCACGCAAATATAGTACCTTCATTCATCATCGGACAGTTACCAATAGTGTTTGATAAATTTTCATGTATCTGCTATCTAATAGATCACGATCACATCATCGTGCACAAATTTTAATACCTATATTACAACACATTTTCATTTCACATCTTTGTACAATTATTCAGTTTTGTGTGGTGTGACACGCATCGCTTGTTTTGTGGGAGACATGTGTTAGAACCCCGAGCCAGCACCTCTGAACATTTTTCGAATGAAGAATTCCTATGTGCTCAATTCTGTGAATCTGGTGGTTCGGAAACCACCACCACAGAAAAAGTAGGCTCAGTCGGACCGGAAAGAGGAGAGACAAGGAGTGGAAAAGAGGATATACGGCGATGCCGTCATGCATACACCAAAGCGCCGAATCCAATATGGGCTGAGAACTCCGATGGAAAGGCCTGAAAAAGCACCCATTTGCCCAGTACCACATTCTACATTAGCGCTGAATCCACAGAATTGAAAATCTAATACCTACTAATTATGTCGTCGCCTTAGAGTTGGTTTCCCCACAGGCCATTTGGTACCAAAAGTGGTTTTTGCATACAATACAACTTTACGACAAGGATGACAATAATAGGGAAGTTTCCTCAGATCTAACCTTAATAAATACTATTTTTTAAAACCCTGAGAAATTATATAGTATCAACTTCAGGTGACTGTAAACAACGATTGAAAATTATCAATTTTCAAGTGCCACGTGACGTCATACAGCACCTCAGCCGCCATGTTATTCTGTTGACCATGGTTATCTGCAGCGCCGCCAGACGGTAGAACTGTGCTGTGTGACGTCACACGCGACCGGGAAATTCAACCGCTGTATTAAAAAAACTTGCTTCACGTGAAGTTACGAGAAATGGGGGGGTCACATACACCACTCTTGACAATGCTCGAAATCGACTACCCAGTTGCTGAAACGTGCTCCCTACATGATTTAAAAATTTTTACTTGATCCGAAGTTTTTAGCGATGGCGAATGTATAAGGCACTCCGTTTTTAACGATCGTGCCTAAAAAGGTTGAATGCGTTTTTTCGGCACTGCAGACACTTGAAGTTCATGTTTTGACGCATGTTTTCGATACGTATAGTGGCACCATAGGCGTGCGCAGAATTTTTCATTAGGGGGGGCAGGAAATATATACCCCCTCCGCCCCTCCATATTTTTGTTACAAAACCAATTATTTGAGTATCCCATTTCGGCATTGACATATTCAGAATTATTTTGCCCAGATTTTCATTTCCGAACATAGAAGGGTTGGCCGCATTAGGGGGGGCGGCCGCCCCCCCTGCGCACGCCTATGAGTGGCACTTTATGCGGCTAACTTCTGGACTAACGTAGAAAGTCTTTTTACGGCGATAGCTGTTTAAAAAATACGTTTCATGTCAGTCCGGAGGTTCTGGCAATTGGCTGCATTAGAAATGACTTTTTAGGGTAGTTTGTTACTTTTCACAGTAGTTATCATGTAGTACGTAGTTCATGTTAATCTCACCCGGCGTCAAAGCGACTTTTAATACCCCAGACGAAAAAATGTCGTTTGCGAGGCGTTCACGAGAAGTAACTCAAACTGTTCGGGCAAGATTATGTTTTTATAGTACACATAGGCTTGAATTCGGCTCTCCAGGCTCGCCAATGTCATACCCTCGCCCAAAAACAGTCACTTTACACGCATGCCACATAAAAGGGAGGGCGGAGTATAACGCTGGACGGCAGGTAATTCCGAATACCGTTTTTTGACTTTGGGATGATAGTTAAAAATCATAATCCGGGTATGTATGGTCAGCTGTCAGCTATGTTTTGGATTTTGTTGCGGAAGGAAATAAAAAATGGAAATTGCCGTTGGAAAAAACTGACTATGACATGCTTTCATGCATCTCATTGAAAGATAACATAATCTAGACTTCAAACTTCATGGAATTTAATGGATTTGAGGGAGCTTCTTTCACGAGGACAGCAGCTATTGCAACATATTCCATCAAACTTCATAGATGTCATGGGACTTCATATAGCTGGACCCCAGGATTGAATAGCCCCTCGGCTAACCCCAACCCCTGGTTGAAAAAAAAAATAGCTAAAACAGACTCTAAAGTCTACACCGAGGATGTCAGAAGAATTGGTTTTGATATGTTCCGTCTGATCTATTTGTTATTACGAAAATTGTGAAACTGATGATCCATCGTTATATTCTTGTCCGCAATCTGCTTGTCCATGGAGGAAGAGGGAAGGACTACTTGCTACTTCTACTACTGGTACTACTACTAACTACTACTACTCGCAGCGCTAGTGTCGCCAGTTGTACCGCCCCTGGAGAGCTGGCCACCCAGATGGGATTGTAGCGATTGTCATGTCAGACCTGGCTTAAGTGTCCAATAAAGAAAAAGAAATTGGACACGTGTTCGATGCGGCTCGTGTCCAATCGGAAAGTGTCCATATGGGCCATTCCCGATTGGGTGTAAGTACAACAGGCGAAACCCTTACGTGAGGAGCGACACTATCGGTACCAAAGAGGATGGGGATAGAGTGGAAGGTGCCATAAGCGCCCGTGTAAAATTTCGTAGCCGGTTTCGCAGCGCCAACGTCATACATCCGAATGAAAAATGTCCGTCAGAGAATGTAACAGTGTCGTGGATCTACCCCATTGATATATGGAAGACATACGTTGCTGTATCGGACCCGTCTAATTGGCTGTAGGTCCTTAAACTTTTTGTGCTATTGTAGAGGAACCTACAGCTACTCGGAAAATTGGGATATGGGATGTTTGACGTATCGATACGGTATCTGGATGCACTACTCAGAGTAAGTCGTTTTTCACTCACACCAACTCACAAAGAGACGTAAAAGACTTACTGACAGTAGTTCAAATTTTATCACCAAGCGAAACTGCGCCCCTGTTAAACATCCCAATGGGTATTCGCCGCGGAGTTGAAATATACCTTTCTCGATTGATCTTGACATCAACGTATTCTGTGTACGTGTATGTGTTTCATAGGCTCGTAAATCTACAAACTGGGGGTCTCTCTACCTACTTGGGATTATTTTGAAAAGTACACTACACATTCACTTGTATTGATTACCGACTTCTCGGCAATAATCAATAATCCAGAAAATATACGTGATAACGTTTGATTGGCAGAATCATTCTTCGACACGGCTTCAAATTGGTTCCTTTCGTGCCATTCTCATCAACGTCGCAATATTATAGGTGTATGGCAATCACGACGGTTTTCAGTAAAAAGTATTTTTAGAATATGACAGTCTCCTTCCGAATCTATCGGCACCGGAATTTAATTTCGACTGACAAACTTCAGATGAAAAATGCAGAGTTTTACAAGTCAGCTACAGTGGAACCCTGTTGAAAACAGCGAGCCGGGGTTGATTCTGCTATTACAGCCGCCCCCCACTGTTCCATGCCTCACGGCAGACCTGCGCGCGTCTTTCCCCTGTCACCTCGAGCGCCGAGATTATCGGAGTGGGGGAAGGTCGCTCACTCGTACGCAGGGGAATCTGCTCTAAACGGGGCTTCACTGTAATTATATTGAGCTATTTTCATTCGCGCTCCTTCACCTCCCAGATTTTTCTATCTTGTTTCTTCGTTGTGGACCGAAAATGCGTCTGATTTGTTCACAACCGGGAATACAGCAATGCAATATAAGAGTGTTGAATTGCATTTGGAACTTCTCGTCGTTTTCAAAACAAGCATCATGTACCGTATAGTCGCTAACGTGTACATATTACATATCCGTATTCAACAATATTGTTATTAGATTAAAAACTCAACCGTAAGAATAGAAGTAGTCATACACGTACATGCCGACATTATATATACAGTGCGAATGCCTAAAGTGCGAACACCCGGATTCCAGTGCTGCGAGATTCCTGAATCGCTGCAGTGAATTTGTGGTCAACTTCACATTCATCATAGTGTTCGCGCTTCAGTATCAAGGCATATACAAATTCATACTGTAACATATGTAAAAAAAAGGGTATAACAATAGAATTTAGATTCAGAATAGAAGAGATAGATGAAGTTTAGATTGTAGGATATAGTCCAGAGTACCCGTGAGCCATGGGAGGATTTCCTCAAATAGTGTTGTCAAATAGTATTCGAAGATCGTATTGAAGGTCGGAAGATATCCATCGCAACAAGAACCTGGTACCTCTTGATCTTACGAAGAGACGAATAAAGGGTCATCACAGCACGAACGTTGCTCCATTTTTGTGACCCCCGTGTGTTACGAGGACGTTTTGCGGCTTCGGCAACGGCAGCCTCGCCCGCACTGTCCAATGAGTTAGAAGTGGATGTCGCCACTAGATCATTGCTCATGGATTTCTGAAGCGATGGTCGCCTGTTGTACCTTTTTGAACACCTGTGAATAACATATATAAAGCCCCAGCAATGGGCTAGCTGTTTTCCGTCTGTCTATCTGTTCGCCCCAACGAACCATGGGCGTCTTTTCAATCAATTTAACTGAACTCTATGGAATCCTTTGTGATCTCTTATCGAGTTGAAATCCATTGTACACAAAAAGTGAAAATAAAATCACAATGAAATTGGGGAATGCCTCACTGCATCATGGGTCCGGGGGCTGGTTGATGAATTTTGTTTTGATAAATTGAGTTCAAGGGTTCTGTTATTTTAAAACTTTGGAAAACTTCACAAATTGCGTTTCTAGTTTCACACTTCAATTCGTACACGTGAGTTGATTTTTTGCTATTTTACTTTCTTCATATACCAAGACCTCGGTATTGAATCCATTCGCAGATTCATTGCGGACAGACTTTTATCTAAGCATCTGAAACCTTACGGTTTCTGAATGAATGAATGGATCATTCAGAGCTTCACACCTGAACTATTGGTACTGCCATGTTACTATAAGTATATAACATTAATCGATAGTGTAAAAAAAGACCTGTACCATTTCCGGAAGAATAATAATCCAAATTGTCGTCCAACTTTGAAAAAAATGTGTGAAATTCACAGTCGAACTTTCTATCCATTGTTATTCATTGACTCGAAAGGTACCCAGTGGAAATAATACAGTTACGGTTATGCATGGTCAAAATCACACATTGAAAAAGCTATTCACGGAGACCGTCTGCTGATGCTAATAAAGCGTGAAAAGAGTTATGCTGGGTCGTACGATGGAAATATTCCATCAAGCTTTTGAACTGAATACTTTCAATTCGTCAATTTTTCGTTGCATGCAGTTCAACTCGTATAATAATCATACCAGATATTTTTTTCTGATTTTTATCCTGAACAAAGTTTCGCCTGGTTGTGAAACGTGATCCCCTAAAATATTACCCTGGACTAGACAGCGAACTTTCGGAGGGATTAGGTGCCACGATCTTGGGGGTGAACCCGCGAGTAAATTGGGAAAAAGGAGAAGAGAAATTATTGAGGTCCAGCATCATTGATCGTCAGAAGTCCGGTATCCATCCGGTAACAACTGGCTCTAGCTCCTCCTCAGGGTACAAAGCAATTCCTTGATTTACATATTGCTTCAGCAGACGCTCAAGATAAAACTCGACATTCTAGATCCACCCTCAATGCAGAGGTTGATCCTCAATCGCAAGGATTTTTCCTGAATACGAGTCGGGTGTGACCTGAATATGATTGTTTACTCTCAAGTGAAGACGTTATTGGTTCAGGAACTGAGCTCATTTTTCCGAACAAAATTTCTATATTCTACTTTCATTGATCGAGTTCGTCGAGTAGGACAAAATTTGCACAATTTCTTATGTGATTTCGAGTTAGGGCGTGGATTTGAGAGTGAATAGATAATGACATCAGTTAACCAAAATTTCATGAATTACATTACAAGGATGACTCGTTGCGTGTTTGGTATTAAGGTATAAATCCAATTTTTCGAGCAGCTCTTTATTTCTGATAGAAATTTCTCCATGCGGGTTAAGAGTGTACCCTCGAACTAGATTCAATTTTAAATTGTTCGAAGTTACCCCCCCAACTTTGAGGTCCACTTTTCAACAGTTGAGGGTCGACCTTCGGGTCAATCTCCAAGTCCTCAGTGTAGATTCCCTAGTTTCAGGTGTTCGTTCTGAAAGTTAGTATTGAACCCTGGTAATTCGGAGTTAAACCATGGAAACCGGGAATGCGAGTTAAACTCCGAAACGAGGGGTGTCGCCGTAATATTCAGGGTTAGCCCTTGAATTTGGGCTGATTTCAAAGTCAAATCGCTCTTTGAGATGTGATAAAAAATGCTGATTTCTCGGAAACAACTTCAGTACTTGAACGTCCATTTCAAACATGTTGGCACACAGGAAAGTATCACATCGCAGAATCATGAGGTTTAAAATTGATTGGTTGATGGGTGAATCAGTATGTGAAACTGACAAAAATCAGCACTGCGAATTGCCACTTGAGTTTCGAATAAAGAAATGAAAAAAGGCACAGCAACTGATGGAAAAAAGCTGAATTGAAAATGTTCAGGTCAAAAGCTCGAAGATTTGGCACGAAATTCCCCAGACAACTTACATCTAATTTCGTTGCAGTTTACTTCTGAGACAATCATGGTCAGCTGTGAACGAAGAACGGCAAGACATGGTAGTTTGATTTGTGAAAGGTTGCATGAAGTGCTCCAGATCTAGACCTTCGTCCGTGACGAGTGCGAAGATTCTAATACTCGCAGAGTGCAAATTAGGATCATTGTGATCTATGTGTGTGTATGGAGGGTAGAACATGTACATACTTCACGTGGCATTCGTGCCTTTCGCGACAACTCACCTCGACCCGCCATGCCGTCTACTGCTGCTATCTTCATCGTCGTCATCTTCGTCGTCGCGCGAGGTTGCCAACGAATGAGGGGCCGAAGAGTGAGCACTGCTTCCGGAGTCTGGCCCCGGGACCATCTTCAAGCCAGACCCTGACCCTGACCCAGAACCCGACCCCCCAGGATTGTGACCATGGACAGATGGTGGGGCCAGCCCACCCGCCCGGCCCGCTTCGTTCTCCGCCCGATCCACCTAATCATAAAACAACATTTCAAGGCATACGTCGTCTCATAGGAAGAACATTGCAGGGCAGACAGGTTTGAGGGGACCTTCAACAAATTCTCCATCAGGCACACGGTTGATCCGATTATGTCTCTCGACGTCTCATTTTCTTTGGAGAGCAATCATTCATCGTATGAACGAGGGAAATTGAAAAACAAAATTTTTGGGCCAAGTTATCAGCAAAAGAGTGACTAGATTGTCGCATCACAGGATTTTTTTTTCTTTCGTTGACTAAAAACTGCTCCTAACGTTCTCGTGAATGATGAAAAGAGGTGAAAATTCTATACCAATGGTCATGTTCATAGCATGATAACGTGATGCCATGCTTCGATCTTTGGCAATAAGTAACGCCGTCTAGTCCGAGGCTCACGCGCGTATTTTGATCGAATTGATTCCGTTTTGTCAGTCAGTGTGCCAGTGGGTGTACATTTTTATCTAACGCCAGTATCGATCGACTCTATCCACTGGATGCATGGGGATGGAAGAATAAAATGTCGTCGGATACGCGGTCAGAACGGTACCCGTAGTCCAACCCATTCGCGGCTGATCCTGGCAAGGTAGAAAGGTGGCGTTTGTAGAATTGCCGAGGAAAACTTTCAAACCCAACAATGCTACACAATCGGGTTCTAGATTGAATTTTTACACGAGATAGAGGAAGTCTTGTCGGCGAAGGGATAAATCTTGCAGGCGGGACCCTCGCTCTCGGTCTTCGTTCTTGCTATCGTTATTGGTCCGCCTTCTCCGTCCGTGACCCATTCTCCCGACTCACGGATCTTGTTCTATATCTCATGGAGATTTTTTTGAGGGAACCCATTGGTTCCATGGAAATTTGGAACGGTCACGAATGGTTCCGAATGCAATTCTTTCTCAGAAACCCCTCGGTATGAGGAGTTATCCATGAGTGCCATGCCCTTGAATTTTGGTGCTTCGGACCTTCCCCCCTCTTTGGTCACAAATTACAATCAGTACTGTTAAGAAGCTGATTTAGGCTGTCCATGTGCCAGCCTAAGAAGCTTCGATCAAACCAACGTGCCCAAAAAACGATTCCACACAGCCTAGGTAAGGGGCTGTTGAAATATATTATTCATTCATTCGAGATTGATGACGCAAAGTCTGATGGTTTATTCAAATTAACAAAAACAATCTAATTGAAGCGCGATGTAGCCCCAAAAGTTAGACCCCAAGTTGAGATGATGAAAGAAAAAGTAGGGCACACTTCACTGCGAAAGTCGTCTCAGAGTCGGGTGTAACCCCAAATTTTATGACCTAAACCGAGGCCAAGGGGTTAGTCACTGTGTAAAAATGACGTACATCGATTAATCTTGCAAAGATTATCAGAAGAATTGGGAACGTAATGTGATAGATAACAAAAATTATACCGAGATTTCACAAAATTACAAAGATTGCAGCGATTGTAGTTCAAGTTAAAGTCGAAGTACCCACGAAGACTTCTTTACCTAAAATTTATTCAAGATATAGTGGAAAGAGTATCGCGTGATTTTTCCGGATCCTGGAATGATCCAGCAAGTACTTTGAGATTTTTTATTCAGAGCCATACGTCGATACGTGTGAGAGTAAATCGTGATCAAAATCACAGATATATCTCGCGGAAGAGGCGATGGGTTTATTAGCTCTTCGTGTTTTCAATTTTACGTTCTTGTTATTTAAATCTGTTCCATTGAACTTAGGGACTCAATCCTTTTCAATTTCAAACAAGCAGAATACAAAATACAGCGAACAAGATATACATATGACATCGGGATGAAGAACTACCGGAAATGAAGTTCTGAAATGTCCCACTGTAAAAAGTTTTCAGACTCAACCATCAACAAATAACGGTTCGCCATCAAATTTGGAGTACACTGCACATATGATCTTCATCATGAATCGACACCCAATAAATCGTTACGGCGGCAATATGTGGGACAAGAAATTGCTTCATGGTCGTAAGAAGATGCAATTGAATTCAGATGGACAGGACCTGACTTGGGTCTTCAGGTCTTCACTCGGATGGGTGGCAGTTGGGAAATGATTGTGCTATTCGACTTTAGTTCAGAGTACAAAGTCATCCTGAAAGTTGGGGTTCATTTGATGCTCGTACTTTGAAGAGGTTGATAACGACTTGATCCTTCAATAGTATTCCAAGATGGACTTGAAAAGATATTACTGACGTACGCGAACCACACTCACCAAGTCGTATAAACAATGTGTTCTGCAAGTGATCAACCGTACTTGTGCGGTATTGTCTCTTCCGAGTGCGGTTTATCGCCACTTTCGACGAACAAAGGAAATTACGGCCGGTATTTCCTTCATACAGTGGGTCTCCCTCGCGTCTATTAACCCTTACGGGGTCACTAGCGTTGTTAAGGCACTCAGGCTAATATTCGAAACACTTTCTAATAGCGACTTCCATGCCACAGCAGCTTGCGGGGACCAATTAAATTTGCCACGTTACAGTGTGTTTAGCAAACCATAATTGAGTAATCGAATCCTGCGATCCCTGAAACGTTAGTTTGACCGCTGTCAGCGTACTGAAGGTTTTCGGAATAAAAATATTGATTTTTCATTGACAACGAACGAGAGTCATAGAGAAATACACATTGCAGGATGGGAGGTACACACATAATTCACAAGAGCCTATTTGGCTCAATTTCACGGTTTGGCAACGCTCACGTGCTCCACAAGAATTAAGTGAATCTGTGAATGCTAGTAGGAGACCTTCTTGATTTTGAATATCGTAGAAAGCAATGAAAACGTCGTGTAATGGATTCATTTACGTGACGTATCTGACCATTCTGAAAATATCACTTCTACAGACTTCGGAGGACAAGAGTATTGCGCACCAAACGAGAAGACAATGATCTTTTGGATTTGGAAATTATGCAAGACAATATTGTTTGGAGCTATTCAAAAGTCGTGGCTCTTTGTACAATCTTCAACCTGTAATTCTTGTTCCCACAAACGGAGTACGTGCAATGTGGCGAATAATAATCAGACAACGCCAATTCTACCTGCCTCTGATTATCTTCACAGATCCTCGCTTTGTCGGTGAGATGATATAGAAGGAATGACAAAGCCTCTTGAGAATAGCAGCAGCGGTGGCACAATGAAATAATAAAAGTTCAGGAATGGAAATATTGGTTGACATTCATCGGATGTCCATTGAGGATCACGTTCAATCACAGTTGAAAAGAGATTATTATAGGATTGAGAATGGACATTCGCTGCGGACAAGACACGGGAAATAATTCCTGGATATTCGTAGTTCATAGACATTAGCATTCTATGCGCAGCCTGTTGTCTGGAAGAGGAAAAACAAACGATGCCAGGGTTCCACAATAAAATCGATAAAACAACTCTACTCATGTGGGGTTTAGTCTGGTGAGATTGTGAGTTATATGTCTTCAGAATTGACGAAGAAATGGACAGCTTAAAAGAGCTCTTTCGTGAAAGCTATCCAGCTTCGAGTGGAACTGTGCGAAACGGAGTGAAGTGAAGCCTTTCGAACACACACGAAAGCAAGACGTCGTATGCACTGCGATAAAATCGATACGTCAATCGATGAACGCCAGGAGACGGTAGAACCAGGGGACGACGGGTAGGCCTTGGCCCGCGCCTCTTCCTGCCACAGAGATTTTCACCCCAATGCATATTAAGCAACCCTCCGCGCTTGTTCTCGGTGCTATTTTATTCCAATGTGCATTCATACAAATCAGCGAGTCGAAAAATCAAATTGGCTCACTTTGTAAAATGACTTGAGGAGGTTCCGCACTAGAAATAGGAAATTACAGAGGAACGTGAAATTTCTACACGAGATTGTTCTTGTCAAAAGAAGATTTTAGGAATTTTTTCTAATTTTTTGTCCGTGGATTTTGGCTGAAAACAATTAATGAAAATTTTGAGTTTAACATGGGCTCTTATGGGAGCGCACCTTTGAAGCTAAGAAAAAAGTGTGTTTGGAATGACACAGCCGTGAAAGGTTAAAGAATATGGAAGATCGATATATTCACGATGATAATATCCAACAAAAGTAGTACCTCACCGTTCATTCCATTAATAAACAACCGATAGAAAGTTGCAAAGCGCAGATCGTGCGATTGAGGTTATGAGGTTGGCGACAGTGCTGGTTCAGAGCCTCGGAGCATTAGCGCGCCATCTTTAAACGCGGTAACCGGAGAAATAACTAAAGACTCGTTGAAATCTTGTTTTTATTGTTTCTGTCATACGAAACGCTTACTATCGTATGATAGTAACAACAGAAAACAAAGATTTTTTTCTTTATAAACCGGCATTTCCACTTATCCATTTTTGAGGTTAGTGTCGTTAACTCGATTTGTTGGTTATGTCTATACGTATATATTTCGCGACCGCGGAGCGTAGCAGTAGTACCAACTTCGTATAGTCAAAGGAACGGTCGGTAAGGAAGATATTTTCCCTGTCCTCTGGCCCCGCAAACGAGGGGTTGCGGAACCTCCTTAACAGCTTCTTTGCAACGACTTCACTGTAAGTTTCGTTAAGATTCTTCAGATGACGGACTGATCGTGAGCGAAGACTCGCACTTACTGCAAAAACTGCGAGATCAGTTTCTGATCGGTATCTTCCGCAGACTGTATGCAGATTCTGTACACGGCGTACAACCCTTACGGTTTGCAGACGACCAGAAGTGTCGACAACCCGCCTGCTACAGAATCTGCGCAGCGCTTACCACGATGGCGCTTAAGTAGCTTGTAGTGTCGTTGCACACTTGCCACGAGGGGCATTAGCGGCGCTGAATGCTCCGGAGTTTTTCCCGCGAGTAAAAACGCGTCAGCCGTAATACAATAACTCGCACGAAATTGATGATGGTGTATCCAGTGGACGAACCCGATTGTGGGCATGATTTATGCGGCATAGTTATTGTTTTGGCATGGCTAATACGTGTTCGCTGATTGAAGGTGAACAAAAAAACGAAAACTGAAAGCAACCACCTATTCAAGCTTATATTTTTGTTTTTATAAATTATGTTATGCAATTTTCAAAAGCGCAATGATTGAATTTTTACGCGGTTGTCACTTGTCACACTTGGGTCAAATTGACCCAGATCAATTTTCAAACGACTGGTGCGTGAAAACGTTCGGTCCGATTTTAACAAAAAAAAATTATGGGACACTTTGAACATTCTAGAACAAGTTCCAATCGTTTATTTTCCAAAAATAAAATGTCAACGAGTTAAAAAAAATCTCTGAATTGCAAACCATGAAAATAGGCGCCTTTTCACTCTGAAAATCAAAACTTTTTAAATTTTAAATCATTCTTCATAAAATTTACTCTGACAAACAAGCCCACAAGTTTTTTCAATCATGTTGGAGTTTTATGAGTGCCAACAAACAACTAATTTCAGTCCTACCAACCGTATAGTCAGCGGAAATGGTTCATTTTAAATGATCAGGTACTGATTTTGTCCTCCGTGTTTTTCTATGAGTTCTAAAGAGATATCCTCTTGAAGATTGACGTTGAAGAATTTTATATGTGCTTGATTCATGACGTAGAACTGAATTTCAGAGCAGGTGCCAATTTAATTTAGTCTTTCGCTCGATTCGCTATAAATGGAACACCTCGTATCGAGATCGAGCGTCAAAGATACGAGAACGCCTTCGCTTGGTGGACTGAAGATTCTTTGATCATGGATATCTGCAGTATATAGTCATACCGAACACTCAGCTATACATAGGGGCTATTCCACGTGAAGCGGATCAGTCACCTCTCAGATATTTTCTTAATTTTGCATGTCGATTGTGTAGGGGGAGTTAGATTTTTGTGCCAAAGCCAAAGGTTCTCTAATTTGTTATTGCAAATAAAAAATCGAATTTTGCATTATCAAAATCGGGCTTTGGCACAAAAATCTAACTCCCCCTACACAATCGACATGCAAAATTAAGAAAATATCTGAGATGTGACTGATCCGCTTCACTTGGAATAGCCCATAGAGGCGTTTATGGCACACGACAATACCGCGTCATGCTTCTCCAGCACGCAATTCACGCTAATCTTATATCGATCTGTAGGTAATATATTGTGCTTTGGACAATAGAAACCTATCAACAACCGATATCGTCAATGATAGACATGAGTAAATGGCCAATATACTATAATACAACATATCTTGGACCTGTCATGTGCTTCGTGCATTATATTGACTTTGGATGAATTCCGAGGCAAGCTTCCATTTTTCTAACTGTTTCACAAACCTTGGACATCTCATCAGCGAAAATGATTCTCGACGGGCGATGACTTTGCTGAATAGAAAAGGTATGCCGAAGAAAAAAAAGGGAGACTAGTCTCTTAATCAACTAAAAATGGACGTGAAATCTTCAAAGTACTCGTAAGGCTCTTTACAAGATACACGTCATGAAGTACCTTACCTACCTTCTACAGGTTCCTTCGCCTAAATCAAGACTTGATTGAACAACAGTTTATTTTCACGGATGAAAAACATTCGAGGGGTTCCCTAGAAGCAATCGATCATACCAAAAATTTCAACACATGTCAGCTGAAGCCTGTGTCCTGCGGACCGATCAGATACAACATCCTTCCTATTTGGAACTTCCTAGACTGTTTTTGCTAAACAACCTAATGTACTTCTGGGCTAGACTCATGACTTGACTCGTGACAGTTGAATTACCGTTGAAATGTCAGCGTTGGACATGCTGCCAAATGATAAGTTGTCGTCTGTTATTAAATATTATGGACTAAGATTTCTTCACTGAATGGTAGTAGAGCTTAATAGAGAATAGAGAGCTCGGCGTCCATTATATTCTGCCATGTTGGTATACCTTGGGCGGCATCTCCGAGACTAGAATAGAAGTCCTTATAGATATCTACACTTCTGTCTTGAGCAGTAGCCCACACAGTAATGAGATAGGAAACACTTAACTTTGCTCACACGTGCCTAAGGGCTTGCTTGCCGGGTTAACTTGAATTTAGAATTTAGTTACTAAACTTCGCGCCTGAATCCCGACGGCCTTTAAGGCCTCGTATACTTTAATTACTTTTACGGAATTTCAGATATCTTTTTTCAATCCAATTTCGTAACAGTTGGGAGAACTTGTAATTGCTGATACTCAAAGTACGTAGACATCATTTGGAAGTCGTTCGACTTTAAGACCAATTATTCGATGCTCTATCCTGATCCGAATACGATGTATATTAAATTGTATCATGCTGTTTTTTGGTGCTCAGTGACTGAACGTTTTCAAACTCCACGTACTCAAAAGCGGAGGGGTTGCTCTAATTCATCCATACAGGACTCTCGGAACTTTTTTCCGAAGTAAAAAGCTTTGTTTCGATTAATATGAAGAACACCAGATTTTTTTTTTTGTCAACATAAAGACGTGAATCATCATGGTTTCATTATTCGGAGATAGAAGGAGATCATGAGGACGTGTATGAACATAGAGATTTTACGATTTCTTTCGCTCGCTGGCTTTCTTTTCAACTCATAAACAAAGTGACGTTAGTTTCTTGTACATTCTACACAGTCCCGAAGTGGGTAATGAAACATACGCGCGTTTATGTGAGGAAAATTTCCACATTTCAGCTGTTGGATCTGTATGCACCGCCAATTTTATATTTTCGAGTGATTCCTTTCGAAATCTCCGGAAGTGTATTAAGGTGTAACGCAAGCTGTTTCCGAGTGCGTCTCTCTCGCTCCCGCGGTGCGGCCTATGGCGCTATCTCTCTCGCACTCACGCACCTTTCATTTCCTCTTAAGAAATCTCTGAAAATTCATTGAAAAATAACTCTCCCTAACATCCCCAGCTGGGTTTGAAGGTTTGTCATCTTGATTCTTGCACACTGTGCACCACAATATAAAAAAAAGTCACGTCTAATAATCTCGTTTTTTCCAGATAATAGACGCTTTCGAAGTTCTCCTCGATGATAATTTTACACGATCTCTTGGTTACCCTTCGTTACCTCGCTTCACGGATCCACAGACTTCGTGTGGCCACCTTGCTTGCAATACTTCCATCCAGCCTCCGTTCGCGTATATCTTCGTCCGAATCAGCACGCAGAGTTTAACAGTATTTCCGGTAGTTTGTCTGTTATGATCCTGTCAAAATTGATCGAAGATGTGGTATAGAAAAAGATGTCAAAACCATCGAGTAATCGTAGAAAGCCTCCTACTATCCTCCTGCTTAGATCTGCCTGGTACACATGCTACGTCTTTTCACGCTGGATTGGGGCGGGCTCAAAATTCCGAACGACTTTGTGCCGAAAGGCGATAATTCCGAATTTAAAAGTACCGAAATGATGTTTTGCACGTTTTTATCGTGCAAAACTCTTAGTTCGGTACTTTTTATTCGAAATCATGCCATTCGGTACTTTAAAATTCGGAATGATGGCCTTTCGGTTACTTTTCAATTCGGAATTATGCCATTCGGTACTTTAAAATTCG